>JAEQBH010001083.1:0-140796 GCA_016808115.1 Tetrastigma voinierianum | reverse complement strand
AGGTATGAAAATAGTTTGAATTTGGAAAAGGTTATTATTGTTTGAATTTAAAAGAAATACTATTATTTGTAGGCAGTAAGAAATAAAGTCTGAAATTGAAAATATTTATTTTCTCTTATTTCAACAAGTTCTAATGAACAAAAATAACAGTTCTTGAAACCTAACTTATATCAACTTCAACAATTCTCACTAAAAATGTATATCATCCCAAGTTTTAAATCCGTCATATTTTATTATTATTATGTAAGTACATTAATTTAGTTGTATTGTCTATTATATTATGAATTCAAAGCAATGACTTAATGCTGAGAGATCCAAAAATAATTACTAAGCATAATAAAAAAATATTACAATTTATATAGAACATATTTCATAAACCTCATTCCTTTCCCTTATTACCTTGTGTTTACAATAATCATTTTTCCTTGTCTTCTAGAGCTTTAAAGCTATGTCATTATGACAAAAAAAAATTTATAAGCATAATAAAAATAATATTTATTGGTTAAAAGATATTAATTTTAATATCATTATGTAGAGGTAATGAAAAGAAAAAGGGAATTAAATATTATATTTGATGAAAAGAAAAATTAATAATGCAATCTTTTTAAAGATTGGAAAAGTTAAAAAAGCTTTAATTTTAATGTCTGGGGACATTAGGATAAACCTTGGTGAAATACTAATTTGAGCTTCTAATGAGTTTTACTTTACAACTTGTTTTGTAGTCATTTTCTTAATTTATATATGTTGATATATAAGACAATATTGAAATTAATGTAACTTTTTTTGAAAATTACCCTCTAATTGCAAGGCTAAATGCTCATGAACCTATATTTTTATTTCTTAACCATCTAAATAAGTACTCTTTAATTGCAAAGATAAAAAAAAATGTAAAAATCCTTATTCATTCTTCATGTGTCCTTTGTAAGAAATGGCATCGCCTTCATCGAATGAGCTGCATATCTAATGTGTTAGATTGAAAATATAGTAACATGCATGAATAAAAAATAAATCAAATAATAAAAAAAAATTACATCTCTACCTATTGATAGCCAAAGCCCCATTTCCAATTAATGAGAATTTTAGTAATAAGCTCTCGATTATGATATATTATTCCATTCAAAATTAATAATGATCTATAAAGTAGTACCTACACAAGATTAGAAGAAACTCCTAAACACGCCTTTGAAAGCAAGTGAAAGTTGACACCATTTGTTAGGGAGTGTGCCTTTGGATCTTGAGTTAAAAGAGACACTTGTAGTGTGTTGAGAGGCAAACTCACAGAAACCAATTGATTTCATGTGATTTTTAAACATGATTTGATGTTGAAATAGGTGATTAGAATAATGTTACAATATACCAAGGAAACTGTGATAAAAACAAGAGTTTATGAACTTCCAAACATATAAATTGTAAGCATAAGAGTATCAAGTGTATCTCAAGATATATGAATATCTTATGTTCATATTAAATATTTTATTTTTAATTTTCAAAGAAGACAAATATTTAGAATTTCCATTCTTCTTAGAACAAAAAATATATATTTTTATTTTCATAATGGTAATTCATGTGTTGTAACTATTAAATGGCATGAGTGGAGTTCGGGGAAATTCTTTAATGTTTTGATTTTATTAATAATCTTATTCTTCATGAAAAGTTGGCATGCACAAATAATTTGAAACATTATGTATACTTAGATTTTATTGACAATGACCGGGGTATGGCATACTGGCGCATTGATTTTAGAAACTCAGACCATACTTGATTATTCATGTTGCATCAATTATTATTAATTTGTATTGATTTTCTTGATTTTCTATTTTATTTTGATCACCATACCCTTTATTCTCATAAACAACAAGCATGGCTTTTAAGAGAAGTAATGTTTGATTCCTTAAACCTTCTTTACCTACCCTTAGCGAGCTTTTGAGTCACAGCCTCCCCTAGATCAACTGCCTTAGGATACTAGGTGTTAAGAGCTTCATTCGAACCTAATTACTCAAGGTAGAAGGCTACTACACCAAACCTACTAATTATGGGCTTTATTTACATTTTATTTTTTCTATTTTATTCTTTTTTTTTCCTTTTTTTTTTTCATCACTTCAACCAATCACCAAAATCAATATAGCCCTTAATATTTGATCAACAAGCACATGTTATGGGTAAACCTCGGGGTTTTGAATGAAGGAAAACATATATGGGTAAGGACCATTCGTTCAAAATATAAAAAAAAAGGTTCATTAGGCTTAAAGAGGGTGACTACTGACATAAACATGTACAAAGTTGGCAAGAAATGTTCAAACGGTCTAAGGTTGGTCTAAATAACTTCTTATTTGTTGTGTTGTCTAGGATTTTTCTGTGAGAGATAATTAAACAAATTCTAGAAGCCGTTATAGATCAAATAGATGGTGTTCACATAACTCTTTCCAAGCCAAGAAAAAATTGATTAAGAGGGTGTGACTTGTGCTTTAAAGTGTTAAGAGTTATAGCTAAATAACCACAAGGTGGTCACACATGAATTTTCAAAAACATACCTCCTTATTTTCCACATTCTATTGGGGAGGTTAAATCAATTCTCATCATCACTTTATGAAATACAATCAAACCAAAAGTCACTCAACTTGTTTTTATTCATGTTTCTTGAAACTTTGATGTTTTTATTCCTCAAAACAAACTTTAAATCGAAAACAACTAAAAGAAAAACAAACACACAACTAACACAAAGAAACATCTCCCATTGAACAAAAAACCCACTCAAAGGCACTACTAAATCCAGACAGAGCATGCAAAAGACATAAGACATTCCTTCCACGACTCAAGTACATAATCAACCTCTTGACCTTAAAACATTCTTTTCTTTGATACTTTTATCTTTTTGTCAAGGTTAGTTGTTTTTCCCTTGTTAAAAAATTAGGTTATTTGGAGTAAATTTTGATAATAGATCAATTATAATAAAACATAATATTGAATTTTGGATACATCAATGCACATACCTCACCAAATCCATCGAAATGGTTGAAGATGCTAGGAAGCACAAAGTGAATGAGGAGACACCTAATCGTAAATTCTGCGAACAAAAAGATTATCTAGAATTTTTTTTGCACTATCATAGCTTATAATTTCAAACCCTTCCCCATTTCACTAAATATGACCCAAACTAGTTCAAAATAATTTTAGTTAAATAAGGTAACCACCTATACCTTACCTGATTGAATAACTATATTGAAGATGTTAGTGGTGTGCTTTTGGGCAGTAGTGGCACTGTGTGCTCCATCTGATAGGCGGTTGACCTAGATAAGAGTAAGCTCTCAAGGGGTGCCAAGTTAGGTGTTACTGGTAGGTATAGAAAGTGGATTGATGTCATGTGAGAGAATAATCAATAGTACTTTGTTCTAGGGGAGGTATGATAGGTATGTGCCCAAAGTCCCTCATGGTTTGAATAAGATATGTCGAATTATCAATTAATAAGTGTGGACAATATCTAATTGGTATGAGGCCTTTTAGAGGAGCGTGATAACAAAACCAAGAGAGCACTATATAATACAATTTTGGGGAGGGATAGTTTCATAAATTTCTAATAGTAGTCATCTTTAGGTTTATTTATAAAGTTGACACTAGGGATTCAATGGTGTTGCTATGGTGTCTTGTGTGAAATTAAAGAGGTTTCAAGCCAAATATCCTAAAATAGCTAGTACTAGGGATGGTTTGTTCTCCTTGGATACACTCAAGCCATGCATATTATTTAGAAAATGTAATATATATATATATATATATATATATATATATATATATATATATATATATATATATATATATATATATATATATATATATATATATATATATATATATATAGACACACACACACACATTTGTGGCGTATATGACTTGGAAAAATGCACTTTATAAAATAAAGCCTAGATTGGTTTATATCTAATTAATGTGGATTTTTCTCTTGTCTCACTTTTAAAATGAGTTAACTCCCTTATACAAGTCATGTCTGCTGCATAACCCTAGCAGTGGTTTTAAGAATGATGTTTAATTACAACTAATCAAGTCTGATTTTAATATCTAGAGTCTATGTCAGATTGTAAGGACTACTTGATTAGCAGTCTTCTTCCATGAATTTCTATGCATTTCTTTATTTTATTTTTTGATAAAGTTCCTTTGCTTGAATTGGTATATGATGAAAATCAATTCCCTTTTTGTCCTTTTTATAATTTTTTTTTAAACTCAAGGATATGATAAAGAAGACATGGAAGAAGCATTGATAAGAAATAAAATAGAGGAGGTCAAATAAAATAAATAAAGAAAATATAACTCCACTAAAAACTAAACTTCCTTAGATATCATACTTGTTTAATTGTTAATGATGTTGTACTAATATTTATAGTAAATCAATGAATGAAAATTCCTAGTGAGTCTATACTCTCGTATTGTTTTTTAGTAACAAATGATTTTAAATTTCATTACAACAATAGCTTGGTGAAAATAAATATTAACTTAAAATATCTCAATTTAGCGTATGATTCGTATGGGATTGGTAAATGATATTTTAGAACATCAAAAAAGTAAAAGAATTTCTACCTTCTTTAACAATATGCCTATATTTTCTAGTTTAAAACCCATGAGGCTAAGAATAGATGTGAATCTAACCGACATGCCTGGCAAGGGAGATTTAGTTCTGCGGAACTTCGCTAAATAACTGAGGAAGTGGTGGTTATGCAGGGTTGAGGGAACTGAGCAAAACATTTATTCTTCACATAGTTCATTATCATCATTACATGATGACCTTAATCCAACTGAAGAAGCTAATGAGTACCTAGGGTTTAACTCCGAAGGCAGGGAAGGAAAAGACAGAAAAGAGGAAGGATTTCTATAGGCTGGAGGAATTTGTGCTGGGAGACATAGTGCTGGGAAGTTGGCCTGAAATTGTGATTGACCCGATGTTTGAAGCACCAGAAGCAGTGTTGAGTTCTTGTGTTGCTGATGCAATTGTTTCATGTTTTTTGATATTCCAAAATGGAAAACAGCATTAAATCATTCTCTGATTTCAATAGTTAGAAATATGCATTTTCAAATTATTTTACATTTATGTTGAAGAGTCAAAACAAGTGAATTGGGTTAGAAATAGTGTATAAAATTAATAAAACATAACTTAATTATTTCCTAATTCTTATTTTTTTATGTTATTATATTTTGCTTTGCTTTCTGGCGTGTTTTCTAAGAACTAAACATAACTTAATATTTGTACCTAGATAAGCACCTATGAGTAATAAGATGAGCAAATATATGACAAAACAAGTAATGAAAAACAGTTAAGAATGTCAAATTCGAGTCTCAAACAGAGGTAGAGATGAACACCTTGAAGGACAAGTAGAGAACAAGATTGCCCGCAAATGACAACAATTGAGGTGGGGCCTAAGATCCCAACAAAGTGATAATGAGACTTTACTGGGAAGTATTGCTTGCAAGAAATACGTGTTTATAGTCAAAATTATTTGTCATCAAATAGTTATGAACATGTCACAATATATTTGATTATATATACATATATATAGACACACACTTACATAAGTATGAATAAATATATCTTTCCCCACTGATAAATTGTTTTTTTTTTGACAAAAATGTCTTGTTGCATATTTACATACTATTGTATTTACATGTTTAATAACATAAATTAAACAAGAAAATAAAATTGACATTAGAGCTATACATATTGTCCATGACGCATACATATCATTATAATAACATTTACTATTTAATAATAATAAAAGGAAAAAACAATAAACATTTAAATTTTTTGGATATGATTTTTAGGATAATTTTTCCCGTAATTTATAGTTTAAATTTAACTTTCAACTGGTGTTTCATATTTTCTTGAACCCATAAAACATCTGATTGTGTTGGTGTTATAGCCTAGACCTTGAGGTGTATGGTTCTCATAGTGGAACTATGCTTGAGGTAAGGTTAGATCTAGAAAGTAAACCACTAGTATATGGTTACCGCGCTTGTCCACTAGACCTGGGAATCAATTTAACTCGCACGAATGGTGTAAGATTGGTAAAGTCAATTTTATAAAATCGGGGAATTATGTTAGGGTGCTACAAAGCACAAAGGTATAAAATAAAGCAGTTCTCCAAACCATGAAGACATGGACATTCCGACAAATTAAATAAAATGCACTATACAATAACCCTTTTTTAAGATAGAAATACTCCTAGCCATTTATCTTGTGGGCCACATAGGAGAGAGACAATTTACCTCATCATCACTAAACACAAAAAAGGAAAAAAATCAATAACCCTCTCTTGTCTTCGATAGTGCACTACGGAGAAAAGAAACTGAGCTTCCTCACCCCACTACAATGAAGGTCCAAAATCTTGCAAAATCATGCTGTCATCACCTACATTGATGATCGGGAGGAAGTGGGAGAAGGAGCTGAGAATTAACCGTAAAAATCAAATTTTTTTTTTCAGATACCTCCATTTTTGTTGAAGACAAATCCTTGAAAATAGTGTGTGGGCAAGTTTGTTTTCTCATTTCATGTATTTTCCATCAAAGTGGAAAGATGGCTAGGGTTTGTTTGAATCCTGGGTGGTGTTTATTGAACTCAAGGTAGAAAATTGTCATTTTCTTGGTTGAAACAAATTTTTAAAGGAATATCATCATTGTAATATGATTGAAAAGTGCATTGTGGATGTAAATAGAACCAAAATTTTGAATTACTCTTCAGGTCGAGGTAAATCTAGGAACGAAAGTTACATTAAGGAGAACTCTATTACATTAATGTTGCTAGCATATTACATTAGTGTTAAGGTATGTTATATTAAGCTCAAAGTATGTTTTTAAAGTTAGCTCAAAGTTTTCATAACTTGAACATGGTTAAAATGTTACTATATATTTCAATCTTTATATGAATAAAAAGGTGTTATATTGTTTCCAAAATAGACACGCCCATGAAATAAGTGTGTTACTTCATTCGTGGTTAAGTTTATTTTTTTGTTGTATTTTCGTGGTTTCTACATGAAAGTTGAAAAGATGACTAGGTTTCTTTTGAATATATGCATTTATGAACGTTGTTGTGAATGTGTCATTTTGATGGTTAAAAATAGTTTTTAAATTAAAAATAACCATCAGAAGGGTTAATGCAAATGTCTTTGTGATGTAAATGAAGAAATAATTGAAATTCATGTTCAGTTAATCTTACAGCAAAGTTATATTAAGGTTGTAAGCATGTTAAATTAGCATATAAGTGTTCATTAAAAATTATATAATATATTTAGATTTTAGGCGCCTTACTTAGAAAAGGCCGCACAAGTGCTGCCTGCGACCAATGCCCCAAGAGACTTTGTGCCTCGATGCGCCCCTTACGCCTCAAATAACTATGATTCACCTAGACAGTCTGAATGTCATGGCCTTTATTTTTTATTTTATTTTTGATAAATCTCATGGCTCGATGACTAGTCAGCTTCTCAACTCTAGATCCTCAAAACACAAATTGACAAGTATAAATCGCCGATGTATTAATGTTAAGGTGCATGATATTCATATTAAAATCAAATCCTACAAGTTTGAGCTTTTAGGAGAGTTGGTTGTTTAACAATTAATAAAGAACTAATTACATTTTTTTTATTTATCTTCAAAGAAAAATAATTGGAGTAGGAAGAGAAAGAAGAGAATCTGTCCATGTAATTTTCAGCTCCAAAATCATTAATTTGTTATGCGCTATAATGGGGAATCGGGGCACCAACATTGATTCAAGATGCTGCATCACTCATTTATTTTGATCATAAGGAGCCGTACTCTTTGTCACCTTTATTGCCATTTGTCTACAATCGTGGGGGACATAGATACATGTAATTAACCGTTAAGTTTCCCAAAACATTAGCGAAGTAATCTCTCAATGATATAGACTACCTGTGATGGCGACCAAGTTCGTTGAAGCAAAATTGTGTTGTAGAGGTCAAATTTGGGTGATTCAAAAGCCTAACATCAAGTTCACAACTTCCGATACAATTGTCATGAAGGACACTAGTCCAAATTACCTCTTTTTCCCAACCGAAAAACAAGCCCTAAACCCGGATTAATAAATACACAAAGATAAGTCAACAATTTAAATTAAATGGACCATAACTTGAGCTATAGGGGTCCAATTTGGATAATTCAAAAGCCTAACCTCAAATTCACAACTTCAGCTACAATTGTCATGAAGGACACTAGTCCAAATTACCTCTTTTTCTCAGCCGAGAATTAGTCCAAAAACCGACACAAACAAGCACACTCCTGCTATGACAACTGAAATTAAATGACCATAACTTAATCTATAGAGGTCCAATTTGGGTAATTCAATAGCCTAACCTCAAGTTCACAACTCGCACAATTGTCATGAAGGCCACTAAATCTGGGACTACCTATTTTTCTAACTCGAAATCATCCAAAAGATATGTAGGTAGGAAATGGGTGGGTAACATCATATAGGGTCGTAACAGGCACTAATTCCCATAACACATTATTTTGCCAAACAGCCCCTTAGGGCATTAAAACTCAACCAAACAGCCCCTAGAATTGAAAATAAACCAAAGTAGGAAGAATCCCTACTCTTGGAGCGAAGATGAAGTTTTCGTGGTCCCGTGAGACTCAAACCTACGATCTCGATCTCGCTTGAATCTTTAGCGAAATCCTTGTCTCCAAGTACCCACGCATGTACTCTTGAGCGTCTCTCACTCTCTTCTCCTCTCTCTCACTCACTGGTCTTTTCTTTTTTCCAGCGTAAAATCTCGCTTCCTTTCCCCTCCAAATTCGATTTTCTACTTTGAAGTAAGTCTTAAAGACTCGTCCCACATGTAGGTGTCATGTGGCCTACGACTGTCTGAGCCCGTTTCTATCCCGAAACAATTTATTTTCGGTCTTCGGTTCAAGTTCAATTTATTTAAATGAACTTGATTTGAGTTATTTCATCGCTAAAATTCTAATATAAATCTCCTCCCGAGTCACTAGACGACATTACCTCAAATTGTGAAAAAAAAAAAAAAACTACTGTCTCGGAATTTGACAAATTTTTTTTGGGTAACTAGATTTCGTAAGACAAATCTAACAATGAAGTCCATTTCGTCATCCGAGATCTATAAAAATTTACAGGCTTCCCTAAACCATTTCGACAATTTTACTGTTTTTGTCATTTTTCAGAAAAATTATATTTTTCCTTGGTTTTATAGATGTAATCTTAATTGCTATGTGAATAATATTATGAAAAAATGAAGTCATGCTAAAAACACTCATGTCTCGAATACTGCATTATTTTTTCTCATATGAAGATGATTAAAATATCTTACCCTTTGATTTGTGAATAGAAGATACTTTATTCTTGCCACTCTTTTTTGTTTGAACATCCCTAGCATGTTCCCATTTGAATCTAAACTTGTTGATATGACCATAATCAGAAGAGTCACATTCTCCCTGCCATATTGTGCATGCCATGATGAACGACAGAATATGTGCTTTGAGAATGTCAAGACCGCACATTCGATGTTTTCACAAGTATTGTTGAAGACTTTCTCTCGCATGAGGAGGAGATAGTGGGAAGGCGCCTAATATACTGTATGGAGTCAAGTGTTTTCATATGTAGTCTATCACAATCTTCGCAGATGATCTTGCTTTATAAAAATTTCAATTTAGACTTTCAGATTTTGTTGTAATCTATGGTATAAATTAGACAATCATCAGGGTGATTATTATTTCGGGGACCATGACTAATTAAGATTTCAATTATTATTTTCTTTATGCTTCAATTAACTATGTAGTATCTTTAGGCCTTCCTCATGTATTTTGTATATTTTTTGAGGTAACCCACATATACAGCATACATATATATTTATTTTTATATGTCATAATCAAAATAAATTTATTATTGAAAATATTTAATAAGATATTCTCCAAGCTCTTTAAAATAGATAGTTTCAGAAGTTAGGACTAATTTTACTTTAAAAATTTTAGACAACATGGGAAAAATTAGTTTTTCAAAATGGCAAAATAATAATAATAATAATAATAAATCGGTCATAATGGTTTAAGGAAGCCTAAAATTCTAGATCTCTGATGATCTAAGTAGATCGCACCGTTAAATTGTCTTGCGAAATCTAGTGACCCATAAAATTTTTGCTTAATTTCTAAGACAATCGGAATTTTTTACTAATTTTTGGAGATAAGTCGCTAGACTCAGGACGAGATTTTTACGAAATTCTAGATGTCGTGAAATAGTTTCGAGCTAAGTTCATTTAAAGTAAATTGAACTAACATAATAAATTGTTTTGGCCGAAACTGACCGAATGAGAGAGATGGACATTGTGCCATGTATTAAAAAAAAAAGGTCAAAAAATGAGGAGGAGACGTGAGGCAGTGTGGGGGAGAAGAGAGAGAGAAAAGGGAAAAAGGATTTTTCGCTTCTTTCTAAGATCTACAAAGATCAGATCGATTCGCCACGAGCAAGAGGCAAAGTTCATCTACGCATCAAGAGCGCGGGTACCAAAATCTTGGAGTTTCGTAGGGAGTTTTACTGGTTATTTCTAGCCTAAAGGCCATTTAATGGCTTGAGGTTTCCTTGTGAGGTCGAGAAATATAAATTTTAGTCCCAAAATTCTGGGATCGAGTGTAGGATTTTTTAGAATTTTTCAACATTTTCAACAGCTCCGGTGCTGAATTCCTTTGGGACCGTTTTCGACAACCTCAAAGCAATTTTCGTAACTATTTTCAAACAATCCGACTAAATTTTCCGGATCGCTGGTGCGCCTGACTGGTTCGTATGATTTAATCCCTGACCGATGTCTTCGGGTTTTATGGTGTGTTTTGGTATCACAGTAATGCGGTGACGAACCATGAAGGGACCAAGAGGTGCCCTATTTTATGTGGGTCCAAGATTTGGGTCATTTTGTGTGTTATTGTTCGAAAATATTAAATAACATGTCGGTTGTAGGAAAATCATGTTAATATGTGCTACGTGATGTATTAACATGGAAATGGTGATTTAATGGAAATTATATGTATAAAATATATTTATCCGAAATCTATAAATGTTGTATGTAGCTCTTATTATGCACGTAATATGACACAATGAAATGGCATATCTGCATTTCATATGCACAGGGACATCAGCATATTGGGTGTATGTGCATGGGTATGGTCATTCATCATCAGTATTGATGAATGGGTAGTGAACTCTTACTTTGGACAACGTCCAATAAATGTCTCACGGGTTAAAACATAAAAAGTGAAATATAATAAATGTGTTAGCAAAGTAAGAAGGGTCGCATCCCCTCAGGTGAAAGTCCTAGAACATGGGGTGTAAGAGACCCGCTGCAGATCTAAAAAGTTTTGTATGGGTGTAAGAGATCCGATGTTTAAAAGTTTCAAGGTTCAAAGAAGATGACACAGCTATGGTTATCACATAGACTTCAAGTTGTGTAATAGGGGTCTGGATTGACTTGGGATTAGTCTGCCCATTGTCACTTGCATCAAGTGTACCGGTGAGAATACAGGCTCTAGATATGTGTGTCATTGGTACCACTAGTGACGATTGTCACACTTGGCATAGGCATGTGAGGAGCTCTGGTGAGGTGATTCCTAGATATAAGTATGAAGAACGACATTCATATATACATTTTCACTTGGATGTGTATGTTGGTGTGATCATTGTATGATAACTAGGGTGTATAACCCTTGTAGGAGATTATCACTAATTGGCATTGCCTCACCCCGGCCACTCGACCCCTTTCGTGTACATGAAGTTTATAGTGAGACTCAGCCCGATGAGGTCATGGATTGCAAAGCATAGCCGACATGTGTGGCCTTGACAATACTTTTGTAAAAAAGTATTTTGCGTAAAAAATAATTGTAATTAAATTCCTCGACTATTGTGCTAAATAGTCGGGTATGTACTATGGTAAGAGGGTCGTGGCTCACTCTTATGGATTGTAATTATTTACTTTTTTCTATTTTTTTTCACTTTGGAACAAAGGGAGCACTATACATTTAATCTTCCAACCGCTCTTCATCCCTGCTTTGTCGTATGCTCACTTTTTTCTCTGTTCAAATTCCAACTGACCATTCGCACTTAGTCATCGGGACCATTCTCGTGGATACCTTCAATCTCTCCATAAGATCCACCGGCTGCTCCACAAATCCAGATTCCTAAGGTTCGAATAAACTTGACAACTTTAAGCTCAAAATGGGTGCAAGGTATGAGACACTACGAATCCAAAGGTATGCAAGAAAATAATGGCCTCTAATCATTTTCCAATTATGCAAGATGTTCCATAAAGACTGGGATGCATGAAGTTAACATGACCTCGCTAGGAAGCGATGCACAATTGGAAGCAATAATAGGTTAGATCGAAGAAAATCCTCGACCATAAGTCCGTGGTTCAGGTGGGCGCAAGGTAGAATACATAAGCAATTTACGTAAGACCACAAGTTTATTGTGGTATGCTTGTTGTTAAGATGTACGTGCAATAAGATGATGTAGAGAGTAAATGAAATCATGCTGGTATGTACATTGCAGGTGAAACATAATACTCAAAAGAGGCATATTTCGAAAAATTTGACCTTAATCGAACATATATAACGAAAGATAGTTACGCCTCAACCGAAGGTACACCTACCCCACAACGTAAAAACAACAAGCATTGTCCTCAATGCATAGAAACTAAGGGTACCCCACAATGTAATCGAGGTATTAGATAAACAAAGAGTCTCACGATTTTTATTTTCTATTTTATTGAAAAGCAAATGAAGTAAAAACAATAAAAATAGAAAGCAAGAACAAAAATAAAATAAAATCAGAACTATATACAACAAGTTGAGAATGAGGTTATTTGGAAGGAGAGTCTTGGTAGAGCGGATCTACCAAATCTTCACTATGCTCTTGAGGATCGAAATGCTCAAGGAATGGCTCGAGGCGCCGGCCATTCACTTTGAAGATTTTCCAAGGTTCGTATTTTAGACTTCACCGCCCGTAGGATAAACTACCTTAACGATGAATGGCCTACCAACAGAGCGAGCTTCTCGAATATGCACCTGAGCCGTGATAAAGAAGACTTCTAATCGGGTTCGAAAAGTTTTCCCGCAGTCAGAGATTGGCTATGGAATAACTTGAGCCGCTCCTTGTAAATTCGGGAGCTTTCATATGACTCTCTCCGCCGTTCTTCAAGTTCATTTAGCTTCAATAAGCTGCCACCGCTGAAAGCTAGGATCCGAATTAAAAGTTCGAATAGCCCAAGAAGCCCGTGTTCCATTCACTGCAACAGTGCTCACGATAAACAACCTCACAAATGTATAGAGACATACCAAGAACAATTTTAAAGGCAAGCATTTGGTGAGGGCCTTGGGCACTCCAGAAGATCTGAGTGACCGAATCTTTTCGATTCTGGCAACCGCTCTTTCTAAAAATATGTTTTATCTCCCTATTAGCTAGCCTCGCCTGACCATCGGGTTCGCGGTAAGTCGTTGATACTCATGGTGACTCCATATTTTTTAACATTTTTCAAAAGATCCATTGCAAAAGTGGAGTACACCATCACTAATAATTGCACGAGGAGTTCCAAAACGAGAAAAAAAATATGTTCCCTTATGAATTTCAAAACAACCTTATGGGTCATCGTTCCTGGAATTGCCTCAACCCACTTAGACACGTAGTCAACAGATAATAAGATGTAAAGATAGCCACAAGAAGGGGGAAAAGGCCCCATGAAGTCGATACCCCAACAGTCAAAAATTTCAATAATTAGAATTGGGGTAAGAGGCATCATGTTTCGTTTTGTGACCCCTCCTAGTTGCTGGCATTGAGCACAAGTTTTACAGAAATCAAAACAATCTTTAAATAAAGTACTAATAAACCCAGCCTTGAAAATCTGGTCGCTATTTTTCGCATAGAAATGTCCTCCATTGTGTTTCAGAATGGCAAAGTTAAAATCCTCACCGCCATCATTGGGTACACATTTTTCATTATTTGATCTCGACGTATTTAATAGATACGATCATCAAAAATAGTATTTCTTAATATCTCACAAAATTTTCTTTTTCGCTGAGAAGTCCATCGACTGAACTGCCGCTACTAGGTAGTTAACAATGTCAGCATACCATGGGTAATGAACCAGAGCAGAGTTGGTCATCAGAAAGCTTACCGCCCATGGCTAGCCGAGTTTGGATTCGAACCAATCGAGATAAGTGGTCAAGAACCACATTCTTCAACGCCCTTTTATCTTTAATGGTCAAGTTGAATTCGACATAGTAAAATCCACCTAATAACCTTGGTTTCGTATCCTCGCTAGAGAGCAAGTGGTTTCAAAGCCGCATGATCCGTAAAATGGTTAGCGTGGGAGCCAACAATATATGACCAGAATTTTTCTAGAGCAAAGACAACAACTAGAAAAACTCTTTTCGTGGTCGCAGAGTCGCCCGGCGTAGTCTAGTGTCTACTGCATAGTAAATGACAAAGCCTTTTGTCTTCCCTCCGCCCTAACACTCATGGCATAATCACTAGCCGCACATGATCTTCAAATGGGAGGTCCCAATTAGGACCGTATGATTTAAGGTGACACTATCATGTTTTTTAGCTTAGTAAAACAAAGGTCACAAGCTTGTGACCATGTGAAAGGGACATCTTTAGCAAGCAGAGTACATAAGGCCTGCCATATAACTAAAATCTTTTATAAACCTTCTATAGAAACCAAAGATGACCCAAGAATGACCTTGTGTCTCTAACACACTTGGGAGTAGGTAGGTTGGAAATCAAATTTCAACTTTGGCCTTATCAATTCCGGGATTCCATCTTTTGATACTATGTGGCCTAAGACAATTCCTTTTGTTACCATGAAATGACATTTTTCCCCAATTTAACACAAGATTTTTCTGACACCTCTCCAAAACCTTACGTGAGTTCTCTAAACAGCTCTCGAACGAGTCACCAAAAACTGAGAAATCATCCATGAAGATTTCCAATATGATTTCTATCATGTCACTGAAAATTCCCATCATGCATCGTTGGAAAGTTCCGGGTGCATTGCACAATCCAAAAGGCATTTTCCTAAAGGCGAAGGTACCAAAAGGGCAAGTGAATGTAGTTTTTTCTTGATCTTCCAAAGCTATCTCAATTTGATTGCACTCCCGAGTACCCATCAAGAAAACAATAATTCATGCCCCAATCCTCTAACATTTGATCAACAAATGGAAGGGGAAAGTGGTCTTTCCTAGCACTCAAGATTCAACCTTCCCGTAATCTATGCAATACCCTCCAACCTAAGTGACACGAGTGGGGATGAGCTCATTATTTTCTATCACATCACAAGAACTCCATTTTAGGTCCACCGTGTCACAACCACACTAGCTACAATAAAGATAAATGACCCCTACATCCAAAAGTTTTAAAACTCTTTTTACCACTTCTTTCATTATCGGGTCTTCAATGCTCTCGTGGTCGCTTTCTAGAAGGTTTAACATCCTCTTCTAAGTGAATTCTATGTGTGCAGATCAAAGGACTGATTCCCCTAATATCCGCAATTGTCCAGCCTAGCGCAGTTCTGTGAGACCTTAATATCTCCAAAAGTTGATTTTCTTGATTCAATTCCAAGGAGGCAGATATAATTACTAGAAAAGTCTCTTCATCCCCTAGGAAGGATTGAGGTGTAAAGGGTAAAGGTTTTAGCTCAAGCTTAGGTGGCTTTTTCCGTGAGGGTAATGCCTTCCTCATTCGTGGCAATGGTTCAAATCTCTAGGTGTCCACCCATTAATCCCAATACCTCAAGATGCTCAATTACGCAGTGTAAAACCCGACCAGTTGTGGTCACCTCTTCATCCCAACTCGGGCTGACTAAACATGCCTTAAGAGGATCATCATGTGGGACATTATCCAAGTGTTTCAGACCATAATCAACCATGCTTCGACTTCACACACATCTTCTTCATCCCCATTCCCTTTATAACATCAAGATGTCTAAATTAATGTCATGTTTCCAAATGATAGTGTCATTAGGCCGCCTCTACAATGTATAATGGCATTAGCAAAGGTTAAGAATTATCGATCAAGAATTATTGGAAACTGAGTTCCTTGGTTTACCACAGGCTGAGTGTCAAGCACAACAAAATCCACGGGGAAATAGAACTTATCCACTTGTACCTATACATCCTTTACTATCCCTCTAGGAATTTTGACACTACGGTTAGCTAATTGGAGAGTGATATTGGTTGGCTCTAATTTAACCTAGGTCCACATATACCGAATACAAACAAATTCAACATTCCTGCCCCTAAGTCCACTAAAGAGTGTCCTAACTTTGAATTCCTACCACTATAGAAACAGTAAATATTTCCCGGGTCTGTGGCTGGAGGCAAGTTTTTTCGAATTAGCGAGGTAGATTGCTCAAACATGAAGGCCTCCTTGTCGACACCCCACTTCCTTTTTACCGTGCACAAACTTTAGAAATTTAAAGATATGATGGGATTTGGCTTAATTTAAGATCTAACAAGGGAATGTTCAGTTTCACTGCTCGAACAACTCATAAATTTCAAAGATGGTTATTCACTTTCTTCGTGCTCTCTAATCTATGGGTACGAGTCGAGTGGATATGGGTGGACTTGTCTTCCTCCTGGTGATCATCAAATTCATTCGTATTAGGGACATGAGGCTTGTCCGATATTTCATCTTCTCTAACCGATTCACTTTAGACTCTTGTGATGGTTCCTGTTTGGAATGGTTTTACAACTACCTTACCACTTCAAGGGTAGTGATAAAATTTTTACAAGGTTCAAAGGTTCCTTACTGAACCTAAACTTCCCAATAATCGTTCGACCTTATGGATTTCAATAGCCGAGACGGAGTTTCCCCTTTCTCGTCAGTGTTACCTATGTATGAGGTTAACTCGTTATCCGGGACTTCACATCATTCAGAGCTGTTCGGACTTCTCGTGTTTGTGGATTGCCGGGGTTTTGTACGAACCAACTATATCCTCCGCACTTCTCTTATGCTGGGTTGATATGGTCAGGCGATGGAGTCCTCGACTGACAGGTCGGAAACCTGATTAGTGGTTCACAGGGAATCTCATGGCCTGATTCTCAAATGTAGAATGGGATTTGTAAAGCCATGGTTTTAGTAAATAAGGACCGTGGTCGCTTGGGCGCGTTATTCGCCCTCCTTCATTCCTCCAACTTAAAATCAGTGCTTACCCTTAATCCAGATTATATGTTTCGTATCATGGAGAGTTGAAAGGTTTCTGCACTGGGCGGTATCGTCCGCTTCTATTTGAATCGCGCCTTACTTGAGGAAGGTTCAAGCACTTGATGGTCAGAAAGCGCGTAGGATCATCGCATATAATGCATGGCTCCTCCACTCGGGGTCCGGGCAATGAGGGCATTTGAGGCACGCTAGTTACCTCATGCACCTTTTCATCTCTATGGCCTCCGCCTCAAGCAAATTAGCAATTCTTGCTCGCAACTCATCATTTTCTTGCGATGGATTCCGCCGCTGATGTGCTATGCACTTTAGCAAAGGTCTATGGATGTGTTAGTCTCCCCAGTTCGAGCATTCCGCTATAGTGTCAAAGAGTCGGATTGCTTTCCCTAGCACTCTTTCATAGAATTCGCCGCACACACCGGATGTACCGCTTATTATTCAGTGGATAATCCTTGATGAAATGCACGTATTTCATTCTAAGCATCCAATCCATGGTGAGGGATAGTGTTCTTGAGGAGATCCTTATATATATCTTTCCTATTAAATCAAGAAGAAACTGCTCACCAAGCTTTTCTAAACTCAATTGCTTCGCATGAGAGCATTAGTACGTAAGTGTGCGTAAAAATTTTGTCGAGGAACTCATTTTCGCATATTTTCCCATGTAACACTAGCGCTATGAATGAAACCAATTTTAGCCTTCTCCTTTAAAGCAAAAGGAAATAAAACTAAATAGATTATGTGGAGGGGTGAGCCAGTAGAAAGAAAATGCACCGCAAACATCTTCAAAATCTCTCATGAATGAATAAGGGTTCTCGCATTCGAACCCTTGATATACGTGTAAGAGACTGATCATTTTGACTTCATTAGAGAATTGAGTGGCCTCTTCAGAAGACGAATGCAAGAATTGGTCGTAGTCCTTTCGAGGTTGTAGGGATTTCTCTAAGGGTTCTTTCCACATTAGGTAAAGGAGCAGGAGACCTTCTATATTGGGATTTTGTTCGAAGCTAACATTTCCCCTCTTACTACCGGTGCTACTGAGTAGCTTCTACTCCATGTCGTGGAGGTTCATCAGTCCTTGTGGGTTAAAAGGAATCCCTTGAGTATGTTCAGAAATTGTGAGGTTTCGACACTGTGGTGATCCATTTGAGGTATAATGTTATCCTGAGACAATTGACCTATTATGATTTCTTCATAATTTCCAGGAAGCACTATTCTTACTAGACGGCGCTGCTCGTTGCGAGCCCAAACTGACATGCACTACACTCTCTCCGTCCAAGAAATACCCACTTAGATTTCTCACTAAGAGAAGTAGTAAAAATAAATAAAAATAAAAATTGAGAACGTGACTGCATTTGCAATGCACTGCAAATTACCTCTAAAGCCTCTTCAAGTCAACTCCAGGTTATCGCCACTCCCTAAGAATCTACGCCAAAATGCTTCGTCCTTATTCGTGTGCCGAATTCTATTCCCAAGCATAGGAATTACAGTTGTCTATCATTGTAATACTGTGGGAATCCACAGGTCATCTCCACAGGGAGTGGTCTAATTTTATCGACCAGCAGAGCTATTCTCCACTAAGGTATGATTTAAAAGAGAATTGTAAGGTTGTGTCAGTCGAATCGGATGGTTGATCGGGTTTGACTGCTTAAAATAGGAAAGACAATTGCTGGATTTTGGTTCCACTCACTCCCGATCATGTAAGTCCCACCTCTTATTTTATAACTCATCTAGGAACCATTGATAAATGGTCTTTTTGATGGAGGATTTATCTTTAAATGCTCTTTGGAAAATAGAGATGATCGAAAGTAATACTAAACACTTGTTCTCACTAATACGAACCCTGTGATTTGCATTCATGATCAAGCGCAAACGGTACCGAGGAGATCTCGGCAACAAGTCACAAGAATATGCCCAACTAAGGATTAACAACTTTTCGCATTAAGTGATTAATACACAATCCATTGAAGATCAAAAGAGGAGTCAGGGACTATACTCAATCGTGGTGAGTTTCCCCGTGATTCCCCAAAGAATAGAGTTTAACTCATAAAACTTATAAGAACAATTATAATTAAAGAGCGATTAATCATAAAAACAGTACCTTTTGGAAATCATAATTCACTTGTAAAACTGAGAATGACGAATGTGAGATATTAGGATTTAAAACAAGATAATTATTTATGCTGAAAGATTACAAACGCTTGAATCTCAAGCTTCCAATAGAGAAGAACCTAAATCCGGGATCTACACACTTCAACTCAAAATGGAGAAAAACTCTTCCTTTCAAAACCTAAACCCTAGAAGTCAAAACTCCGCTCTATTACTTGTGTCCTCTTCCTTTATACCCCTCCAATGTGATTTTCCCATTTTGGTTCAAGTGACAAGAGTGCCCTGGGTACAGATCGGTTCGTGGACAAATCTCGCACTTCATGTGCAAGATGTGTTCTGGCACACATTAAAGGATGTACCGCATACTCTCACCATCGGCCAATTTTCGCCTCGCATGTGCAGTACACATTTGTGTTTGCACTCCAGACAATGTGCCCACTTCCACTTTTTATGCAGGTGTACCGGCACACATGAATGATGCACCACACTGGTCCCTGAAGCTTTCCTTGTATCACCGAGTTCCCGAGACTTCGCCAATTGCTCGCCCGCATCCCGCAAGGTTTCATATTGGCTTCCCGACATACATCCTTGTATACTTACGTTAAACTCCGAAAGACCTTACGGTCTAAAAACATAGAAGAACAAAAGTACCTATCCTTATGCCAAATGTGGGTAAATTAGACAGATAAAAGCAATATCATAATACTTGGCACAAATGTGTATTCATCAATAGGTCGACATGAATGACAAGATTATGATCATATGTGTGATGTGATTGTCCATGACATCAGTAAGTGGTGTGGATTGACCCAGCAGTTATCACCCACAAGCTGAATGTCACCCCCTCCTTCAAACCCGTTAAACAGAAAATGAGAAGTTTCACCCCAAAAAGACCGAAGGTGATTAACGAAGAGGTCTGCAAACTCCTCCAAGCTCGGGCTATCCGAGAAGTAGATTATCCCGACTAGTTAGGTAATGTTGTTCTCTTCAAGAAGGAAAATGGAAAGGCTTAATTCGGCACGACTTACCGATGTGTTAACCGAGCTTGCCTAAAAGATAGCTTTCCCCTGCCCCAGATGAACCTCATAGCCGACGCCACTGCTAGCCACGAGCTCCTCGCCTTCCTACGGATGCTTTCGTTATAATCGATAAGAATGAACTTCAACGACCAAGAGAAAACCTTATTCGTGAGCTTTTATTGTGGAATCGATCAAGTATCAAAGTGATGCCTTTGGTTGAAGAACGCCAGCTCTATCAAAGGCTGAAACAATGTTCCAAAACATATTGAGCAACCATGAAGTATACATGCATCGATATATCAGAAGCCGCCAAGGCCGAAGGCCCACGCAGACCTCATCTACCTGAATCATTCCAGGTCTTAAAGGACTACAAGATGAAGTTAAACCCAACCAAGTGTGCCTTGGGAGTCTCCGTAGGGAAGTTCTTAGGATTTATAGTCAAAAGTCAAGGAATAGAGGCAAATCCAGACAAGATAAAATCCATGCTCAACATGCAACCACCCTCTAATATTAAAGAAATTCAGCGCTTGAATGAGAGAATAGCTGCACTGAGTCGCTTTCAGGTCCGTATCCAAGGACAAGTGTCAATCCTTCTTCAAGTTCGGGTAAGGCCTTATCGAGATACCCACCGTGGAAGAGGCCTTCTGCCAAAACTTACTTAAGCCCTCCTTATTCGGTAAGCCCTTGAGGAACCCCACGCCACTTAGTAGGTTCCACTTCTCAACTAGTGCCACCGTCGAGCTGAGATGAGCGCAACAAATGATCTATTATTACAACCGTGCTTTGAGATGAGCAGAGGAAATGTATCTAAAGATGGAAAAGCTAGTTCTAGCATTCAGGACCACCGGCAAGGTCGCCAGAGCCGACCTCAATAAGAACCTAAGAGCTTCGATATTAAAAAGCCACTGTGAAATAGCCAAGAGCCATGTACTCTTATTCAAAGAGCTACTGAGCTCAGCTTTTAAAAGCCTAGTGAATGTAGAGCCACGTAGCTCACAAATAAGAGCCAAGAGCTTAGTTCTGGTCAAGAGCCATACTCAATTCAATAAGAGCCCAAGAAATTGTTTATTAAGAGCCATGTAGCTCAATTCAATAAGAGCCACTTAGCTCAGCTCAACAGAGCTCCGTAGCTCGATGGTTAAGATCACATAGCTCATTTCCAAATAAGAGCCATGTAGCCTGGCCTCAATAAGCACACAGCTCAAGCTTCATACAGCCACGTAGCCTCGCCTCTCAATAAGAGTCACGTAGCCTGGCTTCAATAAGAGCCACGGTGAGCTCATTTCAATAAGAGCCCAAGAGGCTACCAATAAGAGCCCGCAGGCTCAACAATAGCATAACGTAGCTCGCCCAATAAGAGCCCGCAGCTCGCTCTATAAGAGCCCGTGAGTCACCAATAAGAGCCCAAAGAGTTTAGTTTGTTAAGATTATGTACTTAAGAGACGCTAAGCCGCACAACATTTTTCGCTTATTAAAGGAGATGAATGGCCCGTAAGCCTCGCAGCCTCAGTTGTAAAATAAGATGGTAAAGAAGACGAAGCAATCCAAATGGTATAAAGGAAAATATTCATGATAAACAAATCGTGGTCGCATTATAGAAGTCCAAGGCTTAGAGCCCGGTTACCGTATCAAGGTAAACATAGGAAAGCCTAAATGCCCGGCAGACTCGAGCAACTTTCAAGCACTAACCTTCGAACCATGTAAGTCAGAAGGTCAAGTCCCAAAGACCGAGGTAGGAGAGCTGGCCACTGTAAGAGCCTCAATCTCAAGTTCATCGGGGAGAGGAACAGAGCTAAGGGCATCTGAAAACACCACGGTTCGTCATATCGAGTCGATTCTTCCTCGCTTCCCCGCAGGAACTTGAAAGTTGGAATCCAACCCCGAAAACTTTAGCAACCCTACACGAGCAAGAAGCCACCCGAGGCCCATAAGGTAAAGGCTCGCTTATCTCTAAGAATCAACCCTTCCTTCTAACCGAACAAAGTGCCTATCATTTAAAGAACTCCGCGGCCTACGGCATTCCTTAGTTAGGCGCTCCACCGAGCTCACTGGGCTTAGAAGCCTTTGGTCGACTCCGCTTTAATGTCGCGGGCTTTGATGCTGCACAACTTCTGTCCCGAACCACGTAGCTCGCCCTGGCCACCGCAACTCGCCCTTATCGCCCGCACTCGCCCCCCCAGAACCCT
Organism: Tetrastigma voinierianum; assembly: GCA_016808115.1. Lineage (NCBI taxonomy): Eukaryota > Viridiplantae > Streptophyta > Magnoliopsida > Vitales > Vitaceae > Tetrastigma > Tetrastigma voinierianum. The sequence continues at coordinate 118,264 of JAEQBH010001083.1, read as the reverse complement.
CAACTCGCTCGAGCCTTCTTTTCTTATTCGCTTCATGCTTTCAATCGCGGGTGTGCTTTTTAGATCTATCTATACTTCACAACATCCTCGCCAGAAGGGCATCGATCAGTTCGGTCTCGACCTAACGAGGTCAAGGGAGGCAACCTAAGTTTTATATGCTTTCACTACTTAACAGAGCCTCAACAAAGTCGCCCTCGCAGTCGTCATAGGTAGCCATCAATAGAGACAAGATAAAATTAATGGATAGTTTGAAACAACAGTGGAATGAACAAATAAAGGCGTCTTGACATACGGTGGCCGCTCCCTGAAGCGATAAAGCCAAAGCCTCCTTAACGGACATGACATCAGCCCTCTTGAGGTCAAAGTCCCGTAGGATGGATGGTACGCCGCGCTGAGCTCCGGGAAGTTACTGCTAGCGCGAGTCCTCATCCCCTAAGTTCGAAGCAACCTTCCTATGATTCAACCGGTGGTTTGGGGAAATCATAGGTTTGGGGTTTGTGAAGTGTCCTCGACTCTAGATTTTCTTCTACACTCCAAGAGGATTCTTCCTCCTTTGGTTTATTTTCCTCTAGCTTTCGTGATTTTTAATGTCCTAAGGGGCTGCTCGTTGAGTTTTTAATGCCCTATGGACTCGTTTTGGCCAAATAATGGGTTATGGGAATAGTGCCTGTTCTATATGATGTCCAATTTTTCGGGCTGATTTTTGGTTATAAAAGGAGAATCTGACTTTTATACTTCAAGGAAATCGTAGCCCTATTTGAGAACTTGATGTTAGCTTTTGAATCACCATAATTGGACCCTATATCCCAAGTTATGGTTCGCTTTTCTGATCGCCATAGTTACCCTTGCTTTTGGCGAATCTACCGTCCGCATTTTTGGGACTGATTTTCTAAGTTGGTAAAAGTGAGAATGTGGACAAGATCCTTCAAAAAATTGTAGCTCTATCTAAGAACTTGCTGTTAGGCTTTTGAATCACCCAAATAGAACCTCAATATCTCTAGTTATGGTCCATTTTCCGAGACTGCTATAGCTTAGGCTGTGTAATGGTTTGTGTATATATTTTGGGACTGTTAGGGGAATAGTTTCTGAACTAAGTCTGACATCATTAAGTAAACTATGATGGCTTGTTGTGTGGAATGTTTTTTAGGCATCTCTATGCCACAACTGGTTTTGAGGATCAAGTGTCATTGCTTGACTAAGAGTGATGTGTTTGGGTGTCAATGCGTGTGCTCTAACATGTTGACATGAGATCAACTGCAATGGGCCATTACATGGCTTACTTGTGTGTGTCATTGCTTGATCATAGAATGACATGTTGAATGTGAATGTTGATATATGTGCATGATAGGTTGACATGAATGACAAGATTTATGGACGTCATATGCAGGTGATGTGATTGTCCATGACATCAATAAGTGGTGTGGATCAGGTCATTCATGTAGCATTCATTACGCATGTGACATGACATAACATGCACCGACATCTCGCATCGCATATGCAAAGGGACATCGCATTTAATGGGTGTATTGGTAAATCAACACCGGTGGTTTTGGTGGCTCGATGGTATGTCGTGGAGTACATTGTAGATCGACATTATGTTTAGTGTTCGATGGTGGGCTTAGTAAAATGGGACAACATCCAAAATTTAGTCTCACTTCACAGATAAAAGAAAAAGGAAATGAAAATACGTGTGTCGGGTATAGCAAGGATAGATACTCCCTAGGGTGAAAATCCAAGATTCTTGTCAGTATATGTATCTAACGATGAAAGTTCGAAAGTGTTGGAAGGCATGCTAAGCGCTGATGAAACTGGAAATTTTCTACAATAATAAAAACACATAAGACTTAGTAAAATAAGTGAATATCGGAGTTTGTTTAATGGAGTTTGATTTATAAAACAAAAGCTTTTGTTTAGGAAAAATGGTCATCGATGGAGAATAAATGATACACACCGTGACATGCATGTGTGAGGAGTTAGTGAGGACTTAGGACATGGGAAAGGTGAGTCACATTCTCATCCATGGCATGTGCATATTTGAGTAGGAATGTGTATGTTTTTACTTGAATGTGTGGAATGGCATTGCATTTGCACTTTAGCGGAGTATTCTCAGAGGGGAATTATTCTCTATCGGGCATCAAGCCACTCAGAAGTAGACCATATTTCAGTGCAAGTGGTGCATTTGGAGGATCGTGCCTTCGAGGCCGTGATTTTGAAGGATGAAAGGATGTGTATTTGATAAATATTTTTGTAAACCACATTAGAACAAGCTAGTTTTAATATATGTTATGTATAAAGAGCTGTTGTAATAAACTCTGCGGACTATCAGGATATAGCTTGTATATTGTGATATACGATGGACCCCGTGTCGCCATTACTACTACAGACCTCGATGGGTCATGGATATATTCTTATATAGGTTGTATATTTGGTAGAGCTCTTCAAAAAGGAGACTCCGCCCCGATTTGTGAAAATATGGATCCCGATAAATGGACACAACAAAGGTGGTATCTAAGTTACCCGAAATCCACAGAATTCCGAGGTTGACTCGTTGTCAATCTGACCCCGGGTTTTGTGAGCCACATCTTCGTATAAGAGTTTAGGTAAACGACAATTAGGAGCTCTGGGTATCCACAAGTATGGTCCCGATACTAATTGTCTTTAGCTAGGTATCAAGAGCTCCAGCACACGAATACCTAGACTCCGTCATATGGGTTAAATCATTGCATGGGTGCATATGCATTATATGTTTTCTGCGGTTCTAACATGCTCAATGTTTCGTGGTGTTACAAATTGTGTGAAAAATATGCATGACAGATGTATATAGTAAAGGATGGACACTAGGTTAGAGAACATAACCTTAGGTTGAAAATAAATGGAACATGATAGTTCTGGGAACTAATACTTATTAGTGCTCGCATTATGCACCACTAACGAAATAAGAAAAAGAAATCTCAATTTGCTATTTGACATGTGTCGATGGCATGTTGAGGAAGGGGATGTAGGGTTCCAATAGATCGAGAAAATACTGGAGGCCATGGAGATCACCTCCGATGCCACAAAGATAAGGCAAGCAACATTCCAACTAGAGGGTGAATCCAAAGTATGGTGGGATTGCCATGCACTGGGGGACACATAGAGGCAATGACATGGGGAGAGTTCCATGAGTTCTCCATGGGCATTTCCGACAACTTCTAGACATGCAAAGGCTCGAGAGTTCCTAGAGCTAAAGCAAGGAACAATGACAGTGTTAGAGTATGTGGCTAAGTTCACCGAGTTAGCCCGTTTTTCTAATGACTATGTGGCCACCGACATGGCCAAGGTGAGGAAATTTGATGATGGTCCAAATTATCCATCCGGCAAGATCAGGGGATTTCTCCATGAGATTGACTCTAAGGTCGTGATGCCTTGGCCACGTAAGAGATTGATGATCGCACCTGAGCATCCGTGATGGTGTTAGTCAAAAGTTAAGAGGGAGAATCCGCCTTCTAGCTCCTGTGAACAAGTAGAGGACCCCGTCATGAGGATTTTAAGGATGTGGCTGTTTAGGTTATTAGGCAAGGTCAAGTCGCAGACGAGCCGCATGTGGCAAGATGACATGCTATCATTGCCACCAGCCTTGACACATGAGATGGGATTGCCTATAGAGGTAAGGATCCTAGGGTTATGGGACACCTCAGTCCAAATCATCAGTGGGACATGCACATACACAGTTTGTCTCTCCTTACCCCAGCATGGGCCAAGGGAACCAGTATCAGTCCCAGGGTGTGGCACAGGCATCGATTATTTCGTAGACAGCCGTAGAGCCAGCGCATGGACAAGGTCGGCACAGGCCTATAGCTCTAGACTGGGACCTAGGGTATTAACACTATCGACTCGACCAACCTACAGATCAATCAATTATTCAAGGTATGTTTCTACTATCACACCTATGGGCAAGAGTATCTTTTCTGAAAACTGGCAAAGATAGTAAAAATTGCCAAAATGGTTCAGAGAAGCCTAGAAAATTGCTCCAGATCTCTGATGATAAAACTGGACTTCACCATTGATCTGCCTCACAAATCTAGTTACCCAGATGGCCTCATTAAATTCCGAGACAACCAAATTTTCACGATTTTCGGGCGCGACGTGTGCCTTATGGACCCAAAAAATGGGATTTTGAGAACAATCTTGAAATTAGAATAAATAAATTGGTAAATTTCATTTAAAATAAATCAACTTGAACCTGGATGAAAATAAAATATTTCGAGCAAAACGGAGACAAAAGTGGTCGCGAACACGCAGTAACGTGGGGCCTTGTCTTTAAAACTTAAGGATAAGTTAGAAAAGGTAAATTGGAGAGCGTGAGGATTTGCTATTGAAAAATAAATAAAAAAATAGAAACGTGGAGAGAAAGCAAATAAAGTATCGTGTCAATGTGTGCTCTAACATGTTGGACATGAGATGAACCGTTTTATGCAAATGGCCATTATACGGCTTCGCTTCAGGTGTGTCATCAGTTGATCATAGAATGACATGTTGAATGTTAATGTCAAATATGTGCATGCATGATAGGCTGACATGAATGACATGATTTATGGAAGTCAGATGCAAAATGATGTGATTGTTCATGACATCGGGTGTGGATCAGGTTGTTCATGAAAGACCATTATGCATGTGACATGATATAACATGCAATGGCATGTTGCACTGCATAAGCATGGGGACATCGCATTAAATGGGTGTGAGTGCATGGTTGGTAAATCGACATATTGTGTTTGGTGTTCGATGGTGGGCTCGGTAAAATGCAACAACGTCCAAAATGAGTCTCATGGTTGCATAAAAGAAAAAGGAAATGAAAAATACGTGTTGTGTATATGCGTTAGCGGGATATTAATGCGACTGCAGGAAACCCGTATTCTCGTTAGACATATGTATCCAAATGATGAAAGTTTCTGAAAGTGTTGGAAGGCGTGCGAAGCCTACGGTGAGACCCCGAAAATTTGCTACTCACAAAAACACACCGGACTTGGTAAAAAGAAGTGAATATTAGAGTTTGTCTAATGGATTTTGATTTATAAAGAAAAAAGCTATTGTTTAGGAAAAATGGTCATTGATGGAGCATAAATGACGGTTTTCACACTTAGCATATGCATGTGTGAGGGAGTTGTGAGGACTCGACATGGGAAAGGTGAGTCACATTCTCATCCTCGGGGATGTAGACATTTTAGTTGGAATGTGGGTATGTTTTTACTTGAATGTCCGAATTAACATTGGGTAAAGGCACTTAGCGGGAGTAGCCCTTGTAAAAATTATTCTCACTCGGGCATTGCTCACCCCGTCGTGGGACCATATTTTAGGTGCAAGTGGTACACCGGAGGACGACACTTCTTTGAGGCCGTGATTTTGAAAGAAGCCAGGATGTAGTTTGATAAATATTTTTGTAAACAATATTAGAACAAGCTAGTTTTAATATATGTTCTGTATAAGAGTGTTGTAATAAACACATATGGACTATTGATATAGTTGTATTGTGGATAAGGGCGATGGACTCCCTGGTGGAGACACCCCTTCTCAAGTCCGACATGATTGGCTGACCAACTCCGATCCGGTGCTCGATACCACTAACTGACACTCTTCCCTGACCGACCTAATCGTGGGTCCGAATAGGATCTAGGATTATATGTTTTCTATAACTTATAAACTTTAAGCTTTTCATTCATATAATGTTAAACATTTAACTTGAACCATATTCTGTAACAGCGGATACAAAATACATATACAAGCTCCATATATGGAAGTGTTCAACATTTACATTGTTTACAAAAGAAACAAAAAGGCATATACGTTATACCAAAAATCTTCCAATGGACCCCTAGTGATGTGCTGACCTCGCCGCGATGTGATCGCCTTACCCCTCCTCGGCTTCCTTCTCAGACGCATACGTACGAAACACCCGCGGGTGGAATTTACACATATGGACGACTTCACCAAGGGTCATCCCACTTTAAACGTATTATGCATATCTTTATGACACATATATATTTATCCATTTCTCATGTCTACTTTCTTTTCTCATAACATTTTTCTTTCTTATCATATTTCATATTTTCGTAATTTTATACTGTATTTCTTGCTCTTGTAACTATATATTAACATCGCTTCAAGAAGTGTTATGCTTCTCTATATCATATACTTTATACATTCCTTTACATATACTTTTCATTTTCTTTTTATGTTCATAATCGCAAATACCACAAAAGTGGATAATGAGATAACCGTATGTACCGAAGGTACTATCACCTATGAGACAGTTGATCTCTGCTGGGATTAGTGCCCAAAAGTGCTATTTTTGAGCCATGTTTATCGCAGTGCTTTGAGAACTTTTTTTGCGGTACTAATCAACGTAATTAACTCCAATTGGCACATCAATGTCCCTACTTATACTACTAATCACATTTTGTGGTCGTTTTTATGGGCAAGATAATCAAGAAAAAGTTCAAGCAAATCCAAGCACGAAGAATCCAAGCCGAACTTGTAGCTCACGACATAAGTCGGAAGGAAATTGGGGCCATAAGCTGAAGAAAATTGGAACACTGCAGAAATTTTGTAGGGTCGTGACTTCGCAACCCATGATGCCCCGCTTGACCTGGCGCCGACTCAGGATTTTTTCCTAAACTACCCCTATGTATTTATGGTAGTTCGACATTTTTGTACTCGACTTTGAGCAAGATATAAGCCCCACCAAGCCTCGTACAGTGAGGATTCGATGTAATAAAATTGGCGCCAAAGCTTTTAGTTCTCCCACATTTCTTCTTATCTCTGATTTTCTCCCTCTTTTTCATTCATTTTCTCACCTGCCAAACACCCCTTGAGGATGACAACTCAAGGGATGGTTGCCTAAATCCCTTCATCCTTGAAAGAGAAGGCCACTAGCCACCAGGTAAACCGGTGTCCTCTCTTTTTTCAACGCATGCAAGTATGATCATTTATGTCTTTGTATCTTGCCTCAACCTTAAATCCTTCTGATGTACCCTGATTGGCCAGTACTTGGCAAGCTTTTAAGGCTCAGTGGATGCTTACCACTAGATCCACTGAGGCTCGCTTAGTTGCCATTTATTTGCCTCCTCGCAGCCAGGGGGTCAAAGGATCATTTTTACTGCTTTGAAACATAAATGACCAATAAATGCTCTATCTCAAGAGAAAACTTTTAGGGTTCACTTTTTATGGCTAAATGAAGATCCTGGGCTCGAAATGATTATAGGTCATCCTCCCCAACGCTGAGGAAAAGGGCCTCGAGGACCCCTGGGGCCAATTTAAACTTCAAACCCAAGTGGCCCGAGACTTCAAGGAGTTCGTTTTATTCTATTTCATTTTTGTTTGTAGTTTTCAAACCACCAATCACATCGCTTACAAAACCCCAACCAAAGTGAAATCACCATTTTACATCAATCAATCATTTCATAAGGGAAAACTCTATCCTCAGTTCGACCCTTAAACCACTATACTGTAGTAGTCATGGTCGTAGGAATTTAGGTTACAAATATCAAGGATTCGAAAGTACACCCATCGCGCATCGAATCATCCGTATTTGACTCAAACTGGTCGCTTATAGTGATCCAAATGGGATCTATGTCATTTACCCAAACGGGGCCTCGATATATGTATTTGTATGCTGTAGCACTGTGTCCCTATAGGCATGCCTATCTACCCAACTACACGGTCATAAGCAGGCAATTAGTATTATTATGTTTTCTTAATAATCTTTCATGTATTAAAAAGATATCTCATATACATGAATACCTACTGATATCATGTATACTTAGGAGATATTAATTATCAAATAATCTATTATACATGTTGAACTCCGTACTTTTCATATAACAAATTTATCTACTTATTTTCAATTTTTAATAGAATTATACTTGTTTAGAAACTTACTATCCTAATATAGGCATTAAGTCATTTACATCAAACATGCCGAGGTACAGTAAGGCGTTTTTTTTTTACTTAGTTTCACTTTATTCAACCTCATTAGTCATTAACTAGGGTTCCTATACTTTTGGTGTATGAAAGCTGTGGGCTTAAAAATGTCAAAATATAAGAAATCGGCCACAAGGAGCAAATGGTATCGATACCACTCGGGACGGCATTCCACCGACTCTCAGCTCTGGAGTGGTAATGATACCACTTCGATGGCAACCCCAGATCATTTGGTCTATGCATAAGTGGTACCGGTACCACCCTGTTCTGGTACTGGTACTAGTCGCGGAAATTGCCCATAAATGGTAGATTTTCCCTCTTTTACTCGCTTTTCTTCCATACTCTTCCTCTATTCCATCTTACTTCAAAAACGTATCATGAATTCCTCCCAACAACTCTAAATGGGTCATAAACCCATTTATCAACCAAACATAGACAGTTTAGGCTTCATATAAACCCAAACTCAATTACTTGTAATTAAACCCAAAATCTATTCTCAAAGGGAGGACTCCATGCTCAATTCTAGGGTTAGGATGAAATCCTAACTAAACCCTAGATTTGGAACAAGCTATTATCCATACAATTCCATGGAAATCCATACAATTTCATGGAAATCCATACAAACTTTAGAATTCCACACCCAAACCCTACTAATTCCATACCTTTTGATCTTCATTAAACTCCTCTTCATCCTCTTTTTCTTCTTCTTCTTCTTCTCTTCTCTTCTTCTTCCTTCTTTACGCTTTGTTCTCTCACAATGAGAGAACAAACTTGATCTTATCTCTTTTTTATTGATTTCACTTTCCTTTATTTACTCATTTGTCCCTCATCTTCATTTATTTGCAATTCAACTTATAATATACTCTAGTTTGCCATACAATCTTATGAGATTATGACCCTTAGGTCGTAAATTGGTAAATGACTAATTTACCTCGTTTTTTTAGTGCATAGTCCTACAGATTTTCGAGTCAAGCCCCCGACTATATCGAGGTTTGGTGTTGATCCCTAGACTGATGTCTTTACGTTTTGTGGTGTGTTTTGGTATCCTAACACCCGGTGATCAATCCGTGAAGGGACCAAATAGTGTCCTATTTTATGTGGGTCCGAGATTTGGGCCATTTTGTGTGTTGGTTGCTGTAAAATATTAAATAACATGTTGTTTCGTGTAAAAATCATTCTAATATATGCTATTGATGTATTAACATGAATTGCATAGATGTAAATTATATGTAAAATTATAATTGTCCATGGTATTAATGTCATGCAGCACTATATATACATGTAACATGTGAAGGAAAATGCATTAGCATCATGTACTTGCTATGCATGGTCACATTGCGCCGAAAGGGGTGGGTGCATGCTATCAGTATTCACCTGTTGGTGAATGGGTCGTGAGTCTAAATGGAACAAAGTCCCAAGATTGAGACTTGGGAGTGTAAATTGATCAAAATGATAAATTACATGTTTCTTGTGCGGAGCAAGTTGGGGTAGACTTCCAGGTGAAAGACCAAAGTTATTCATGGTTAGACATGATTCCCAAAGATGGTTCAAAATGTTGGAAAGACGTGCAAATGTCCCAAAGAAACCCGAAAAATTCGTGGGCCCACAAAAGAAAAGAAAAATCATGATTTAATAAATTAAAGATTGAGGGTTGTCCAATGGTCGAGTCATCGAGTTAAACACCGATGACTTGTTTTCACACTTGGCATTTCAGCGTAGGGAGTCATTGGGACTCAGTTGTGAGTATGGTGGGTCGCATCTCATGCATGACGCTTTAACATTTCATATAATGTCAGAGCAATTAAACAATGATTGATGTTTATAAGGTGTCATTGCATGTGCATTTTAGGTGGGGAGTAACCTTGTGTAGATTACCACCATCTGGTTTGCCTACCTGTCAGGCCCCATTTTTGGCTGTGTTCAAGGTGGCTGACTCGCATATGGGATGAGAGCCAGATATAGTTCATGTATACCTTTTTGTGTATAAAAGGACTGTAAATGGACTGTTGAATAAATAGTCTATCATATATTTTTGTATATTAGTGAATTAAATATGCAGGAATAAGTCTCAATATATTGAGACAAATGAGCAGATATCGACACCCGATATTCAATGTGTTTTCGCAGTCGAATGAAGTCATATCAGACCCCCTCGGATGTGGGTGTCACAGACATCCCGTACAAGGCTCCCAGAATTTGACCGGTTCCCGTATAATTTCTATGGCTAAGTCCACCTCCCTCTCGAGTGGAATACTTGTAACTCTTAAGGAATACATATGAAATTCCTTACTAATGAATTGTTTCTACGTCAAACACCTTCGAATTAAGTATCACACAAGAATGTGTCACATCCTTTCGCATAAATCTCCTACCTGCATAGCGGAGGATCACATTGACATTGCACTGCTCTAATGCCTTGTACTATCACCTTAGTCCGTTAGAGCATCTTAACACTACTATCTCGACCACAATTAACGATACCAAGGTTAGATAACCAATCCATTCTTTAATCAAGTCAAATTTCAATGGTAAGGGTATCAAATCGCTAGAAACTCTCGCTTGTATAACAATGTGGCAATTTCTCAGACACGCTTATTTACACGAATACTATGCCCCAATGGACTAGTCACATGGCTATTATATACATCATCATCGGTATCTTATCAAATACATGTTCAATGCATACATATGAATGGGTAACCAGGTTAACAATAACGCAATCTCAATATCATATAGAGAAAATATAACAACAATCACTTCAGGAGCATCCTGATCCTCACGAGCCTTTATCGCATATGCTCGTGCTGGCACTGAAGGCATAGGACGATCTACTATCTCTGACACTGTACCTCCTTGTCCTCTATGCTGGCTCTGGCCTCCTCGACCTCTACCTCTATCTCTAGTCGACGGCGGTGTCGCGGACCTCTCTCTACTATTACTCCGAGGATTCCTATTGTCTCTTGACTCTTTGGAACAATTTTCCATCAAATGTTCAGTGCTTCCACATCTGAAGCACCCTCCTATCAACAATCTACAAACCCCTAAATTTCATCGATGGCAATGAGGGCACTCTGGAATTTCTTCCTGTCCAACTGAAGCACCTCTACCTGTACTCTGCGGTTATGACGACTTCAGCCTTCTACCTGCAATAAACTATATTCTCGATTGAGTTGAGATTCTCTAGCTCTTTCCTTGGTACTTAAGCTCCTTTAGAAACTTTATTTGAGATCTTTCTTTGTCGCTAGTTTCTAGTCTCTATTTTCATCAGAAATTTCGACTAACATAGAAATCCATTCGCTTCGAGAGAAGCCATAAAAGCAAATACCTGATGGAATCATGCGCCATCCTCAACTGCCTACACCGAAATGCCTCGAGGAGGACCACCGGGTGCATACTGGCCGATGATCTAATTCTTCTCATCCGCCAATCGACAAGTTCCTTTACTTCCAAATTAAGGAACTGCTTTCCACTGGGTCTCCCCGTACATCTCAGAACGTACTTTGCCCCGAACTTCGACAAAGAACTCCTGTCATGGATTTGGAATCCTTGGACTTCTCAAAGCTAGTTTCCACTAGTCATAGGCCTCACTTTGCACAATGAGATCACATGATACTCTTTGACAGAGGGCATCTAACTCTCCAATATTCTTTGTAACTTTTCTAACCGTAACTCACGACCTGACTCTTCCATGTTCGTCACATGGAATTCCTTAGTCCATGTCAATCTGGCTGGAGTTGTTCACCTTTCAATACCCGTCATATCCCGAGATATCCACAAACTTCATTTAGCTTAGCCAGCACTGGCCTCACTTTGACAGATTAAGAAGGATCCGAAGAGGATAATCCCTGATCTCCAGGATTAACACTAATCGTTTTTAGTCGATCTGGAGTGACCTATCCAATTGTACAAAACACAAGGACATCCACATCAAATCAACACATTACTAAACACAAGCTTTTCTATCTATACTCTACTCAAGAGCCACCTAAACCTAGGCTCTGATACCACTAACTCGAGACACCCTTCTCAGTTCGACCGACACGGCCTCCGACTTCATCCGGGGTGCTCTGATACCACTAACTTTTGACACCCCTTCCCGGTCCGACCTGATTGGTGGGTCCGAACCGGATCCGGATGTCATTTTATAACTTATAAAACTTTAAGGTTTTCATTTATATAAGGTTAAACATTTAACTTATACCATATTCTATAACAACGGATACAAAATACATATACAAGCTCCATATATGAAAGAAATCAACATTTTTACATTGTTACAAAAGAAAACAAAAAAGACATAAATTATATCAAAATTCTAGTGGACCCCAGCGATGTGTTGACCTTGGCTATTAATGTGGACTGCCTTACCCTGCTTCCTTCCACACTCACAATAATGAAACACCGTATGCTGCTTATAGCTTAGTGTACTTACATATATGGACGATCTCTAACAAGGTTCATCCTGACTTGCAAACGCTTGCATATCTTTATACACACACATATAACATGTAATATATATTTATCTATTTCTCTGTGTCTACTTTATTTTCATAACATGCTCTTCATCATATTTCATATACTTTCATGTCATTTTATACTTATTTCTGCCTTTTGTAATCAGAGATACACACGCATAACAAAGGCTATGCTTCATATCATATCATATAATTTTATACGCTCCTTTATACATATACTTTATTTATTTGTGTTCATGCCTCGCAAATACCACATAAGTGGATACTGAGAACTGTATAAAATCTAAAGGCAATCTATCATTGTTCTCTATCCAGACAAAGACTGCCGCACTATCATCAGACGGCATACCGATCTACGACACCCAAACGGGGCCGCTTATAGTAATCTAAAAGGGGATCTATGATCGACCAAACGGCCTCATATCCATTTGTATGTCAAAGAAGACTATGTCCCTATAGTCATGCCTATCTATCCAACTACCCGGCCACAGGTGTAATCGCATTATAGCCTTTCTTAATAATCTTCATTATTAGAAAGATATCTCATATACATGAATACCTACTATTTACTTAGGAGATATTCATTATGAAATAATCTATTATACATGTTGAACTGAACTTTTTCATATAAAAAAGTTATCTACTCATTTGTACTTTTAATAGAATTATACTTATTTAGGAACTTACTATCCTATCATGTGGCATTAAGTTTCAACACATCAAATATCGCTGATATGGCTGAAGCTCACGAGGTGTTGAGGCACAATGGCGTTTTTTTTTTTTACTTAGTTTCTCTCCTATTTCAACCCTAATAGTCATTCACTAGGGTTCCTATACTATATGAATTTAGGCTTAAAAATGTCAAAATACAAGAAATCCGGGCTGCAAGGAGCATTGGTACCGATACCACTTGGACCGGTACCGGTACCACTTCGATGGTACCAAGATTATTTGGTCTCGCATAAGTGGTACTCTGCACACTGCTTTTTTGCATCAGATTAGTCATGAAATTGCCTAAATGGCAATTTTCCCTCTTCACTCGCTTTTCTTCCATACTCTCCTATTCCATCTACTTCTAAAACCTATCAAGTGAATTCTCCTAAACTCTAAAATGGGTCATAACCTATTTATCAACTAAACATGAAGATTAGTTAGGGTTTGCTATAAACCCACCAATTACTTGTAATTAAACCTGCACCTTACTCATAGGGAGGATTCCATGCTCAACTTATACAAACTAAGGTTTTATCAACCCTACTCCTCCAACAATTTAGGTTACGGCGAGTCCTAACTAAACCCTAGGTTTGAACAAGCTACTATCATACAATTCCCCTCGGAACTATAGTTCTCATGGAAATCCACATGGCAAACTTTAGAATTCACACCAAAACCCTTACTAATTCTATACTCGATCTTCTTTGGAACTCCTCTTCTCCTTCTTCTTCTTCTTCTCTTCTTCTTCTTCTCTTCTCTTCTCTTCCTTCCTCTTTACATTTTTTTTCTCTCACAAATGAGAGAACAAACTTGATCTTATCTCCTTTTTATTGATTTTACTTTCCTTTATTTACTCATTGGTCCCTCATCTTCATTTATTTGCAATTCAACTTATACTATACTCTACTTTAAGATACAATCTTAAGGATATTATGACCCTTAGGTCCTAAATTGGTAAATGACCAATTTACCCTTGTCTTTGTATAAATTCCTGCTTTTCTGGCTTCTTATTTTTAGTATTATTTTATTCTCGAAAATATACATTTATCTGTTATTATACCCTAAACATGCTATAAGACCTGCCGTGGTATGATTTAAAGTGTTACACCTCGTGTGGTCATTGATTACTTTATGTTGAGACCCCGCATGGGTCATGGATATGTTCTTATACGTGTTGATATTTGGTATATCTCCTGAAAAAGGAGACTCGTCCGATTTTTGTAAAATCAGAGATCCCGATAAATGGTAATAACAAGGTGGTATCTGTTACCCGAAATCGCCAGTTGATCGTCATTAACGACTTCGAGTTTTGTGGCTCACAACCGAACCATGGGTCGATGCCAAAACGGTAGTACGGCTAGGAACCTCGAGAATTAAAAATATTCACAAATTTTATCATTCTTAAAACAAAAATAAACAATATGGTAAATGTTGAACAACAATGAATACATAAACAACATAACTATTTTCTAAATTTATTTATTTTTATCAATGGCAAAAATATATTTCTAAGTGCAACAAATTTTGAGAGTGATGATAAGTATAATGATGTGATTTAATTTTTTTTTCAAGTATTAATGGAAAAACTAAAGGTAAATTCAAACAAAATTTTGTTTTCATGATTTTAGTAAATTGACGCTTTGAATTCTACAACATGATTTATTGGTGCATAATTTTAAGTAAAAATTCATTATGTAGATTTAAGCTTTACATTGAGCTTTAGACTAGCCCATTAGAAGCCAAATTATAATTTTAGATACTGTAGTTTGACATATATTTTATTTTATGCTGTACGTATACTATTTCAAGCTTAAAAATAGAGAGATTTCTAACTCAGTTAGAATACGCTTAGATAAAAGGGAACCCATAAACCATACCATGCCTGATTCTTAAAGTGAACGAATTAATGGATAATTCAAAATATGTTTGGACATATATGTGGATTAAAAGATAAAACAAGTATACATTTGTACACAACAAATGCTTAGGTTTAGAAGGAATTTGTTTAGGTCAAAATATATATATATATATATTTTACTGAATGTTTAGGTGAAAATCTTATTGTACGAGTTTAAAATATTTAAATAAATCATTTTAAAAAAACATTTAAATAAATGGGCCATATTTTTTAGCTAACCCATGGGTAGTTTAATATAGCCCATCAATAACCCTAACATAGATATATAATGCTTTCTTTTATTTTAGCCTCTAGGGCTTCCTCTCCTTCTAACCTTCTCATAGCCACTTCTATCATTTCTCTTCCTTCCCCAATTCATATCTCATCTTTCTCCTTGTGGTTTTCTTTTAAGTTTAATTCTTGCTCCTAATCAAGTAAGATATAAACATTCTTTAGTTACAACTCAATCCATCTTTTTCCTTTGCTTTCTTTCCCGCTTCACCTGGCTACTGATACAAATTGTTTTTAGATTTTGGAGATTTTTTTCCATGTTCCGATGAATTATTAGATCTTTATTATCAATTCAGTCCTCATTGTAGTACCATGGAGAAGGTAAGGTTTTTCATCTTAATGTTGTAAAGAATTTAGATGGTGATCTTATAAGTTTCATTCTTTCCATGTTAATATTATTGAAATCAGAGGAATCAATATTTTTTCATGTGCCTATTTTGAGTTTACTAGTGAATTTATGTTCAAATATAGTGCTCAAATCTGTTTCAAAATTAATGGATTATCGATTTAATGATTATCTTCAATTAGGTAGACAGTAAGATGAGAAGAGAACTATGAAATAAAAGTTTCATAAATTTTTAAAATATTTTAATATTTGTAAGGTATGAAAAATAGTTTGAATTTGGGAAAGGTTATTATCAAGTTTGAATTTAAAAGAAATACTATTATTTGTAGGCGTAAGAAATAAAGTCCGAAATTGAAAATATTTATTTTCTTATTTCAACAAGTTCTAATGAACAAAAATAATGCTTCTTGAAACCTAACTTATATCAACCAAGAATTTTCACTAAAAATGTATAATATCCCAAGTTTTAAATCCGTTCATATTTTATTATTATTATGTAAATACTTTAATTTAGTTGAATGTTCATTATATTATGAATTCAAAGAATGACTTAATGCTGAGAGATCCAAAAAATAATTACTAAGCATAATAAAAATATAGAACATATCATAAACCTCATTCCTTTCCCTTATTACCTTGTGTTTACAATAATAATTTTTTTCCCTTGTCTTCTAGAGCTTTAAAGCTATGTCATTATGACAAAAAAAAAAAATTTATAAGCATAATAAAAATAATGTTTATTGGTTAAAAGATATTAATTTTAATATCATTATGTGTAGTAATGAAAAGAAAAGGGAATTAAATATTGATTTGATTAAAGAAAACTAATAATGCAATCTTTTTAAAGATTGGAAAAGTTAAAAAGCTTTAATTTTAATAACTCGGGACATTAGGATAAACTCTTGTGAAATACTAATTTGAGCTTCTAATGAGTTTTACTTTACAAACTTGTTTTGTAGAGTCATTTTTAATTTATATATGTTGATATGACAATATTGAATTAATGTAACTTTTTGAAAATTAATTTAATTGGTAAGGCTAAATGTCAAGAACCTATATTTTTATTTTTTTAACCATCTAAATAAGTACTC
The DNA here is from genome assembly GCA_016808115.1 of Tetrastigma voinierianum. Taxonomy (NCBI): domain Eukaryota; kingdom Viridiplantae; phylum Streptophyta; class Magnoliopsida; order Vitales; family Vitaceae; genus Tetrastigma; species Tetrastigma voinierianum. The sequence goes on along the minus strand of JAEQBH010001083.1, from coordinate 101,491 downwards.
TTAATTGCAAAGATAAAAAAATATGTAAAATCCTTATTCATTCTTCATGTGTCCTTTGTAAGAAATGGCACGCTTCATCGAATGAGTTGGCATATCTAATGTTAGATTGAAACTATAGTAACTTGCATGAATAAAAAATAAATCAAATTATAAAAAAATTACATCTCTCTACCTATCGGATAGAAATGTGCCCCTTCCTACAATTATCGAGAATTTTAGTACAAGCTCTAGATTATGATATATATTATTCCATTCAAAATTAATAATGATCTATAAAGTAGTACCCATACAAGATTAGAAGAAACTCCTAAACACATCTTGAAAGCAAGTGAAAGTTGACAATCTACTTGTTAGGAGCAAAGAAGTTCTTTGATCTCGGTTAAAAGATATCAAACAGAGTGTGTTATGTGCAAACTCTATTATGAAACTAATCGATTTCATGTTATTTTAAACATGATTTGATGTTGAAATAGGTGATTAGAATAATGTTACAATATACCAAGGAAACTCGGTGATAAAATGCGAGTTTATGAACTTCCAAACATATAAATTGTAAGCATAAGAGGCATCAATTGTATCTGCATATATGTGAATAATCTTTTATGTCTGTTAAATATATATATATATTTTTTATTTTAATGAAGAAGACAAATATTTAGAATTTCCATTCTTCTTAGAATAAAATATATTTTTTTATTTTCATAATGTAGGTAATTCATAAAGTTGTAATCACAATGGCATGAGTGCAGGAGTCGGAAGAGGTAAATTTTAATGTTTTGATTTATTAATATATCTTATTCTTTCATGAAAGTTATACGCAATAAATAATTTTAAACATTATGTGTGTACTTCAGATTTTATCGACAATGACTGGTATGGTATTATCATAGCATCGATTTCCAGAAACTTGCACTATACTTGATTATTCATGCGGGATCAATTGACATTAACTTGTATCGACATTTTCTTGATTTTCTCATTTTATTTTGATCACCATACCCTTTCATTCATAAACAACAAGCATGGCTTTTAAGTATAGTAATGTTTGATCTCCTCAAGCTTTCTACCTACCCTCATGAGCTTTGAGTTACAGCCCCAGACTACACAATTTTAGATATCAGGTGTTAAGACGCCATTCGAACCCACTACTAAGGTAGGAAGGCTACGACACCAAACCTACTCAATTATGGCTTTATTTACTTTTTCTTTTTCTATTTTATTCTTTTTTTTTTCCTTTTTTTTTTCATCACTTCAACCAATCACCAAAATCAATATAGCCCTTAATATTTGATCAACAAACACATAAGCTATGGGTAAACCAGGTTTTGAATGAAGGAAAACATATAAGGGTAAGGACCATTCTTGGTTCACAAAATATAAAAAAAAAGGTTCATCAGGCTTAAAGAGGGTGACTACGGATATAAACATGCCAAAGTTGGCAAGAAAGGCCAAAACGGTCCAAGGTTATCCAAATAATTTTTATTTGTTGTTGTTCAGATTTTTTCGTGAGAGATAATTAAACAAGTTCTAGAGTTGTTATAGATCAAAATGATGGTGTTCACATAACTTTCTCCAAGCCAAGAAAATTGACAAGAGGCACTTTGTGCTTTAAAGTACAGAGTTTATAGCTAAATAACCAATGTAAGAGGGTCACATGACTTTAAAAACATCTCTTTATTTCACATCTTCTATTAGAGGTTAAATCAAATTTTCATCATCAGCCTTTTTTGAAATACAATCAAAACCAAAAGTCACTCAACTTGTTTTTATTCATGTTTTTTGAAACTTTTTTTAATGCTTTATTCTCAAAACAAACTTAAACCGAAACAACTAAAAGAAAAACAAACACACACCAACACAAAGTGTTCACCCACCATTGAACAAAACCCACTAAAGGCACTCCACTAAACTAGACAGAGCATGCAAAAGACATAAGACATTCTTTTTCCATCTTAATTTTCATACATAACCAACCTTCTTAAAACATTCTTTGATAGTCTCTTTATCTTGTCATGTTATTGTTTTTCCTTGTTAAAATTAGTTATTTGGAGTAAATTTTGATAGATCAATTATACTAAACATAATATTGAATTTTTGGATATGAATCAATGCACATACCTCACCAACCATCGTAAATGGTCAAGATGCTAGGAAGCACAAAGTGAATGAGGGGACACCTCCACCGTAAATTCAACAAAAGACATCATAATTTTTTTTGCACTATCATTTGGACACTTAAACCCTTCCATTTAACAAATATATCTAATCAGGTTCCAAACACTTTAGTTAAATATGCAATCCACATGTACTTTAATTGATTTTGCAGAAGAATTATACCCAAGATACATAAGTTTATGCATTGTAATCACTCAAGATCTATTCTGATATAGTTATCTCAGATAACAAAATGAAGCCTATAAAACATTTAAACATCAAAAAGGAAAGATTGATGTCATGTGAGAGAATAAACTACAGATAATTGAAATGAAGATTTGAGAGGTATGTGTCTCAAAAGTCCAACATATTGAATAAGATATAACGTCACCAATAAGTTGACAATATCTAACAAAGTTAGCCCCTTAGATAATGATAATGTCCCAAGAGATGTTCATATACTACACCTGCAGATAATGCCATAATTCTAATATAATCTTAGGTTTATTTGAAATGATATATTCAATATGTTATTATAAATCTGAAAAACAAAGATGAGTTCCAAACAATAACTAAAATAAGTAATAGGAGTCGTTTGAGTTCTCTATTGAGATCTCACACACATTATTGAAATAATATATATATATATATATATATTATGATACACACATTATTCTGTATTATATAAGATTTGAAAAATATATCTTAAAGAAGTTCGATTAATATAACTAATAATGAATTTCTTCTTTGAGTTCACTCAAATATTAATTCTTATATATTATAATCTAATAAAATATTTAACTGAAAATATAATGATGTTCAACAACCATCGGTTTATTTTGGCATCTAGAGTCTAGGTCAGGATTGTAAGGACTACTTTGATTAGTATGTCTTCTTCCATGAATTTCTATGCATTCTTTATTTCATTTGATATAAAGTTCTCGTTTGAATTGGTATATGATGAAAATCAATTCCCTTTTGTCCTTTATAATTTTTTTTAAAACTCAAGGATATGATAAAGAAGACATGGAAGAAGTACATTGATAAGAAATAAAATGTAGGATATCTAAATAAAATAAATAAAGAAAACATACTCCACTCAAAAACAACTCTTAGATATCATACTTGTTTCTAATTGTTAATGATGTTGTACTACATTTATAGTAAACAATGAATTAAATTCCTAGTGAGTCTATAATTTCAGAGTGTTTTTGAGTAACAAATGATTTTTAAATTTCATTACAACAATAGTCAGAATAAAATAAATATTAACTTAAAACATTCAATTTAGCGTGAAGGATCTTGTATGGGATTGGTAAATGATATTTTAGGAACATCAAAAAAGTAAAAGAATTCTACCTTCTTTTTTAACAATATGCTTCATTTTCTAGTTTAAACCCATGAGGCTTAAGAATAGATGTGAATCGTCCAACTGACACGCCTGGCAAGGGAGATTTAATTCTGAACTTCGCTAAAGGAACTGAGGAAGGAGAAGTGGCTTTCATGCAGGGTTGAGGGAACTGAGAGCAAAACATTTAATTTCTTCACATAGTTCACATCATTACATGATGACCTTAATCCAACTGAAGAAACTACGAGTACCTAGGGTTTAACTCCGAAGGCAGGAAGAAAGATATGGAAAAAGAGGAAGGATTCTATAGGCTGGAGGAATTTGTGCTGGGAGACATAGTGCTGGGAATTTGGCCTGAAATTGTGATTGACCCGATGTTTGAAGCACCAGAAGCAGTGTTGAGTTCTTGTGTTGCTGATGCAATTGTTTCATGTTTTTTGGATATTCCAAAAATGGAAAACAAAGTTAATAAATCATTCTAATTATTTCATTAGTTGTGGTTTATGTGCATTTTCAAATTTATTTTACATTTATGTTGAAGAGTCAAAACAAGTGAATTAAGTTAGAATAGTATAAAATTAATAAACATAACTTAATTATTTCCACTTATTTTTTATTTTATTATATTTTGCCTTTATTTTCTTTCCCTTATTTTCTCTCTGCTTTCTAAGAACTAAACATAACTTTCTAATATTTGTACCTAGATAAGCACTAAGTGAGTAATAAGATGAGCAATATATATGACAAAACAAGTAATGAAACAGAATGTCAAATTCGAATTTCAAACAGAGGTAGAGATGAACACCTCAAGGACAAAGTAGAGTACAAGATCGCCTCGCAAACGACAACAATCGAGGCGGGCTCAAGATCCCAACAAAGGAGCAATGAGACTTATCGGGAAGTATTGCTTCGCAAGAAATACGTTGTGTCAAAATTATTTGTCATCAAATAGTTTTGAACTTGTCACAATATATTAGATTATATACATATATATAGACACACACTTACATAAGTATGAATAAATATATCTTTTCCCCATCGAGCAAATTGTTTTTTTTGACAAAAATGTATTGTTGCATATTTACATACTATTGTATTTTACATGTTTAATAACATAAATTAACAAGAAAATAAAATTTGACATTAGAGCTATACATATTGTCCATGACGCATTATTATCATTATAATAACATTTACTATTTAATACAATAAAAGGCAAAAACAATAAACATTTCAAATTTGATATGATTTTGAGATAATTTTTTCCTGTAATTTATAGTTAAATCTTAAGTTTCATATTTTCTTGAACCCATAAACATCTCGACAGTTGGTGTTATAGCCTAGACCTTGAGGTGTATGGTTCTCATAGTGGAATCATGCTTGGAGGTAAGGTTGTGATCTAGGAAAGTAAACCACTAGTATGTGGTTATCACAATTTGTCCACTAGGACCGGGAATCAATTTAATCGCATCGAATGGTAAGATTGGTAAAGTCAATTTTATAAAATCGGGAATTATGTTAGGTGCTACAAAGCACCAAAAGGTATAAAATAAAGCAGTTCTCCAAACCATGAAGACATGGACACCTCCGACAAATTAAACAAAATACCATACACAACCCTTAAGATAGAAATACTCCTTAGCCATTTATCTTGTGGGCCACATAGGGAGAGAGACATTACCCTACCTCATCATCACTAAAAACACATAAGGCGAAAACCAATAACCCCTCTCTTTGCTTCTTCGAGAAAATTATGGAGGAAGAAACCTCAGCTTCCCTCACCCCATCCACTACAATGAAGGTCCAAAATCTTGCAAAATAAAGGTTGTCATCAACTACATTGATGATCGTATGTGTGGAGAAGGAGCTGAGAATTAACCGTAAAAATCAAATTTTTTTTTTTCGTATACCTCCATTTTTGTTGAAGACAAACTGAAAGTAGTAAAAGGGCAAGTTTGTTTTATCATTTCGTGCTCCTCCATCAAAGTGGGAAAGATGGCTAGGTTTGTTTGAATCTTGGTGGTGTTTATTGAACTTGGTTGTGAAATTGTCATTTTCTTGGTTGAAACACACTTTTAAAGAATCATCAGAATATGATTGAAAAGGCATTGTGGATGTAAATAGAACCAAAATTTGGAATTATTTCATGTTGAGGTAAATCTAGGAACGAAAGTTACATTAAGGAGAACTCTATTACATTAATGTTGTTAGCATATTACATTAGTGTTACAAGTGTGTTATATTAAGCTCAAAATATGTTTTTAAAGTTATCTCAAAGTTTCATAACTTGAACATGGTTAAAATGTTACTATATATTTCAATCTTTTTTATATGAATAAAAAAAGGTGTTATATTGTTTCCAAAAAATAGACACGCCTTGAAGAAGTGTGTTACTTCATTTGGTGGTTAAGTTTATTTTTTTGTTGTATTTTATGTGGTTTGTACATGAATGTTGAAAGATGAATAGGGTTTCTTTGAATATAGGCGGTGTTTAGTGAACGTTGTTGTGAAATGTGTCATTTTGATGGTTAAAAAATAGTTTTTAAATTAAAATAACCATTGTAATATGAATGCAAATGTCTTTTGTGATGTAAATGGAAGAAATAATTGAAATTATTCATGTGCAGGTTAATCTTGGAAGCAAAGTTGTGACGCCCCAAACCGTGTCCGTTGACTACCCCTCAACTCGCGGAAATCTACATGTCTCACGTCATGAGACCCATACATGTGTAAACGACTCAATAATGCTTGCACATCCATACAACACATTCATATTTTATACAAAATGATTTATTTACAATTGTGTTTAATTACAATTTATACAAAACGGGTCTTGCCCATACTTACAAAAATACAAGATAAGGCCGCTCGCCATTTCTTCGTCTAAGGCCCCACGCGCCCCATTCCCAGCCCTCGGTGACTAAAAGTATATTCTTTCGACAGAGTGAGCAATGCCCAAGAGTGGAATTTCCCTACTGGGTTACCCCACCTAAGTGTAATGCAATGGCACAATTACCATTCAAATTACATGCTAATATATCACCTATGCATATATTAACATAATTAATTTCATAAATCATGTTATTCAATTTACAACAATAACCTAAACTTAAATTTTCACATGGCTATGGTAATAACTGCGTCATCTGGAACCGCCCCTCAAAATTAATACACCAAGATGTTATTCACTCATGGCAATAACACAACATCACACAATGACACAAACAAACTGCGGACCGGTCCAAACACTTGTGGATTTCTTCACCGGTCCAAATTCGGGATCCGAAACCACCCGCCATCCAGCCTCAACAACAAATCCTCATCCATTACATGACCCTACAAAAAGTAAAGCAAGTAGGAGAAAACCCCACCTTTCTCTCGAGTTTGTCGAAACTCCACCAAAACTCGGTACCAACGCAGGCCTCTCGGCCGTGGGGAGCAACTTCGCTTCTTGCCTGGCCGTAGCTCGCCATCCGACCGGGCCGAGGAATTTTAGAGAGAAGCGTGGAGCTCTAAAAATCCCACACTTTCCCTCTCTCTTCCGGTTTGCTCTTTTTCCTCCCCTCTCTTCCTCTCCCAATCCATTTGGTCAAGATTGGGACAAGAGACAAGTCCTCTCAACGCCACATGTCAAATTCCTATTGGTTGAGAGGATTACACCTTATCCTCTTATCCAACCACTTTAGATTTCCCTCTAATGGCATGATGCCATGTGTCACATGTGAGCCCCACTTGAGCTCAATGTTTGACTCCATCTCGCACCGACACGCGCCTCTGGCCACCCAAAACATGTCCTACATCCCTCTCCCGAAACACGTGAAATCTAACCGGCTCCCTGAATTCACCTAAATTCGACGTCGTAGCTAGATTTCGCGAGACGACTTCAACGATGAAGTCCGTTCATCCAAGATCTATAAAAATTCCAGAATTTGACCGAATTTACCATTTTATTCTTCCTTAGAAAACATGGATTTTCCGGGGTCTCACAAAAGTTATATTAAGGTTGTAAGCATGTTAAATTAGTATTATAAGTGTGTTCATTAAAAATTATATATTTATTTATATTCGTAGGGTGCGCCTCTTGCATTTAGGAAAAGGCTGTAACAGCATGCCTTTGCACCTCAATGCCCTAAGAGATGGCCTCGATGCGCCTTACGCCTCAAATAACTATGATTCACCTAGACAAAGTCTTAATATCATGGCCCCTTTTATTTTTTTTTTTATTTTTGATAAATCTCATGGCCTGATGACTAAATTTTCGCCTTCTCAACTCTGGGATCCTCAAACACGCTTGGACAAGTATAAATCGGGTCGATGTATTAATGCTTCTGCATATTCATATTAAATAACATGTCATATGTGGAAAATCATGTTATGCGCTTACGTGATGTATTAACATGGAATGGGCGTATGAATGTAAATTATATGTAGAAAATATATTTATCCAAAATTTATAAATACTGTGATGTAGCTCTTTTATTATGCATGTAATATGACATACCATGAATGGCATATCTACATTTCATATGCAATGTGGACATCATAATATTGGGTTTATGTGCATAGGATGGTCATCATCATCGTTGTTGATGAATGGGTAGTGAACTCGTACTTTGGACAACGTCCAATAAATGTCTCACGGTTTAAAACATAAAAAGTGAAATAAAATTAATGTGTGTCATAAATTAAGAAGGGGTCGTTAATCCCCCCGTGAAAAGCCCGAACATGGGTGTGTGTAAGAGACCCACTGGGTGATCCTCAAAAGTTCCCCATGGTAAGAGATCCGCGATGTGTCGAAAAGTTTCAAGGTTCAAAGAAGACAATACGCTTATGGTTATCACATAGACTTAAAGTTGTGTGATCGAGTCGGGATTGACTTGGGATTATTGCCTATTGTCACTGTGATTGGGTACCGTGAGCCAATAAGGGGCTCCTGTGATATGTGTGTCATTGGTACTACTAGTGACGATTGTCACACTCGGGCATAGGCATGCAGAGGGAGCTCTATGAGAGACTCCTGATATGGGCATGAAGACATTCCATGCATGACATAATGATATTCATAGACATTTTCACTTGGATGTGTAAGGGTTGGTTTGATCATTGTATGAGCACTTTCAGTGGGGAGTAAATCCTGTGCGGATTACTCACTACTGGCATTGCTCACTCTCACACGGACCCCTTTTCTGCAATAGGAGTTTATAGGAGACTCACATCCGACGAGGCCGGTGGATCGCGGAAGAAGGCCGACATGTGGCCTTGACAATACTCTTTGTAAAAATATTTTATGTAAAAAAAGAATTGTAATTAAATTTTTCGAGTATTGTATAAATAGTCTAGTATGTAATTATGGTAAGAGGGTCATGGCCTGGACCCTTATGGATCAGAATTTATTTACTCTTTTTTTCATTTTATTCTTCTTCTTTTTCGCTTTTTTTTCATCACTTCAACCATTCACCAAAATCAATATAGCCTTAATATTTGATCAACAAGCACATAAGCTATGGGTAAACCAGTTTTGAATGAAGGAAACATATAAGGGTAAGGACCATTCTTGGTTCACAAAAAATAAAAGGTTCATTAGGCTTAAAAAGGGTGACTACGGATATAAACATGTACAGGTTGGCAAGAAAGGCTCAAGCGGTCCAAAGATGGTCTATATAACTTCTTTTTTGTTGTGTTGTCTAGGATTTTTCCTTCAGAGATAATTAAACAAGTTCTAAAGTTTTTATAGATCAAAATCATGGTGTTCACATAACTCTTCTCCAAGCCAAGAAAAAATTAAGAGGGTGTGACTTGTGCTTTAGCAAGTAAGAGTTTAGAAGCAAATAACCAATAAGAGGGTCACACATGAATATTTGTAAAAACATACCTCTATTTTCCACATTCTATTAGAGGTTAAATCAAGTTTTTCATCATCGGCTTTTTTTGAGAAACAATCAAACCAGTAAGTCACTCAAGTTGTTTTTATTCATGTTTTTTGAAACTTAATGTTTTTATTCTTCAAAACAAACTTTAAACTGAAACAACTAAAGAAAACAAACACACAACTAACACAAAGAAACAATCAACCCACTGAACAAAACCCACTCAAAGGCACTACGAAACTAGACAGAGCATGCAGAAGACATAAGATATTACAAGACATTGAAACTAGATATTTTAAAAAAAGAAATATAACTCCCCCAAACTTAACACATGCATTGTCTCAATGTATGAAATATTAAAAGTAAGAATAGAGGAGTCCCAGTGATGATCAAGGTATCACGCCTTTGTCTCGATGAACTCTCCCAATCATATAATCGCTCCAAAGTCCCAAACACAAAAAAACCAAAATGAAAAAAAAAAACAAAAACAAGATCAATATGCAAAAAGATAGTAAAAAAACAAAAACAAAACAAAAATAAATAAATGGATAGAAATCCTTATTGAGCTCGGGTTGCCCCCTACAGTTGCCCGTTTAAAGTCCAACTTGACTCTCATGGAGAAGTACAAGAGTTTTTGGTCGCTCTATTATCCATCATGCCAATTTTGTTTAAGCCGAACAAGGATTTGACGTATTATGACTATGATTGAATCCCAGGTATGATAATGACTTGTTTGAAACTTATGGACCTAACTATCTCAACATTAGTATAATAGTGTTATTTTCGTAAGCTTCATTAAAAGACCTCATACTATTGATATTGTCCATACTTGTTAACATCTAATTCTTACTATATTTAACCCATATGGGACTTTGGGTGAACACTTAAAAACTCCAAAAAAAAAAAAAAATGGATTCATCATCACTAATAATTCACTCACATTCCATAGATTTGAAACTCAAGTCATTAGCTTATTTATACTTCAAGTCAATTTTTACATTTTGAGACATTATGATCTACAAAATATCAAACCAATCAAAACATATATTGATGAGATTTAAATGAACAAAAGAATTATGTATCTTGAGGTTTGTGTAGTCTCACATGACTAATTCATATGTTCTTTCCACTTAATTCATGTACATAATCAACCTCTTGAGCTTAAAACATTCTTTGATAGTCTCTTCATCTTGTCAAGGTTAGCCGCTTTTTCCTTGTTGAAAAAATTAGGTTATTTGGAGTAAATTTGGATGGACTGTCTATACCAAACAAAATATTGAATTTTTTGATACATCAATGCACACAACCTCACCAATCCATTAGAAATGGTTGAAGATGCCAGGAAGCACAAAGTGAATGAGGGGAGACACCCACCGTAAATTTGAACAAAAAGATTATTGGTAATTTTTTTTGCACTATCATAGCTTATAATTTCAAACCCTTCCCATTTCATCAATATGACCCAACTAGTCTCAAAATAATTTTAGTTAAATAAGGCAAATCACATATACCTTTAATTGATTTGAAGAACTATATTGAAGACGTTAGTGGTGTGCTTTTGGGCAATTGTGTAATTGTGTGTTTCATCTGGAGAAGTGAGTTGACCTGTATAAGAGTAAGCTCTCAAGGGGCGCCAAGTTAGGTGTTACTGGTAGGTATAGAAAGTGGATTGATGTCATGTGAGAGAATAATCAGTGGTACTTTGTTCGAGGGGAGGTTTGATAGGTATACGCCCAAAGTCCCTCATGGTTTGAATAAGATAGGACGAATTATCAATTAATAAGTGTGGACAAGGTCTAATCGTATGAGGCCTTTTAGAGGAACCTCATAACAAAACCATGAGAGCACTATATAATACAATTGTGGGGAGGGATAGATTCATAAGTTTCTAATAGTAGTCATCTTTAGGTTTATTTATAAAGTTGACACTAGGGATTCAATGGTGTTGCTATGGTGTCTTGTGGGCAATTAAATAGGTTCCAAGCCAAATATCCTAAAATAGCTAGTACTAGGGATGGTTTGTTCTCTCTCTCTCTCTCTCTCTATATATATATATATATATATAGACACACACAATTTCTATGCTAGTACTAGGGATTCAATGGTGTTGCTATGGTTTGTTCTCTAAGTTACAACTAATCAAGTATTATTTCAATATCTAGAGTCTAGGTCAGATTGTAAGGAGTACTTTGATTAGTATGTCTTCTTCCATGAATTTCTATGCATTCCTTATTTTATTTTTTGATAAAGTTCTCTTTGCTTGAATTGGTATATATGATGAAAATCAATTCCCTTTATCCTTTTATAATTTTTTTTCTTTTATAAAAACTCTCAAGGATATGATAAAGAAGACATGGAAGAAGTACATTGATAAGAAATAAAAATAGAGGATATCTAAATAAAATAAATAAAGAAAAAGATAACTCCACTCAAAACTAAAACTTCCCAGATATCTTACTTGTATAATTGTTAGTGATGTCATACTAATATTTATAGTAAATCAATGAATGAAATTCTTAGTGAGTCTATAATTTCATAGTGTTTTTGAGTAACAAAATGATTTTAATTTCATTACAACAATAGCTTGGTGAAAAAAATTGATGATGCCTAAAAAACATGCATATGGGCCCAGAACGCAGACCCAAGAGACAAACCACCAACAAGGCTTAAGGTGGGCTTGCAAGGTGTCAGAAGCGCAGCCCAACATGAGAGCTCCTACCATGACTCCGCATCGTGATCACTTTGCCACGCGAGTCCCTGCTAGAAACCAGCCCGCTAATCGATAAATAGGTAATATGGATGGTCCACCGTCCACCAAACGAGACGTATAAAAGGGAAGTACCCAATCTCCATGATCGACTTCACCATCGAGGAGGAAGGACCTCTCTACCGATCACGACCCCTAATTATCCTTAATATTTAGTCGACTATAAGGAAAAGCCGATTCCCTACCCAACGAAGATGGACGCTGCCTCTAACAAGGAAAGTCATCGTGATCACCACGATAAATACCGAGAAATCACGTATTAGCAAGGTACACAATCACAAAACTCATCAATAATTGATCTTTTTCCTTTTGTAAGAAAGAAACCGACTTAGTATCGAGAGGCCTGCATTCTCCTACCCTAATTTTCACCCTTTCTCAGGTGTTGTATATCGATCCTACCGACGAACATCAAATACCCAACAAGCTCCAACCCGCCAATAGAAAAAGAACCATCAGCCATGTCAAGAATGAACGACCGTCTTTACAAATCAATTGATTTCTTTAGTGACCGATGGTATCGACCAAACATGAGCAAGAGTCACCGCCAACTTCGAGGATGCAAGACCAACAAGACGCACGCTGGATAGCGCATTAACCGTGAGACGCCCAGAGCTCTTCACGCCGCTAACAACGAGATGGAGGCACTCACCAGAGAAGGGCAACACCCACAGAAGGCACAACAAGCCTATGGGGCTGGGCAAGAATACCATTCCACAAGAGGAACAAAGAACACTTCTAAGACTCTCGAGACGTCAATGGAGGAGGAGAAACAACCAAGGAGTCCCTACATACCCCCTGGGGATGGTCACAATGAGGGGATGCCTGGCAGGAATGACGAAGGTGATGAGCCAACCCCTATCGCCAGGTTAGCGGAGAAACAATCTTGTGATGTCTTACTCCAAGACATCCAAACAGGAGCTCACCACATGAAGAAGGCTCAAAGGTCGAGCCCTAGTCTCTCATGGATGCTCCGGTACAGAAATGGAATCCACGCTCACGGTGCTACACTTCCTATCCCGCCGGCTCAGGATGTCAGGATCGAGGCTCGACGGACAAAGGATCCCGTGAGACCACCTCACCACCTACAAGATTTATAGGAGCGGTCAGATACTAGACCCCGTGTGATGGTGAGCCTTTTCCATCACGCTGCGTTGGCTCAACATTGGCTCGCAACAGCCCTCGCAAACCAATCTCATCCTTAGAGAGTTTCCATCGCCAGATCCCACTCATTAGAGCCCTGACGTACATGAAGTTGAGCTACCACCGCGTAGCAAAAGCAAGGCCCATAAGAGAATATGAGGTCCTACGTCAATAGGTTAAACTCGGAATCATTAAAGGTAGACATCCTAGATGAGAAATTTTCCTTCACCGCCTTTATCGTTGGGCTAGGCATACAATCCAAAGACCTAATGTTCTCAATCTTTGAAGAACCTCAAGTACGGGTCAAGGTGCTCGCCAAAGAAGAAAAATACATCAACGACGAGGAGGCCCTTATGTCTAAGCGAGGAAGCTCTTCCGCGCAAAAGGAGAAAATAAAGACGAAGAACTCAGGACTAAAGCCCCGTAAGAAGAAGACCGAGACAAATCTCCATGGAGGAATAGAAAAGGCAGAGATCGATCTCCAAAGCGAAGAGGTAACGTCAGGGACCGCTTGGGTCCAGACGGACCCAGCAAAAAGAGACATGACCAATTACTGCGAGTTCCACATAGATCATGGGCACCAAACATATGACTGTATTCAACTGAAGAAAGAAATCGAATTCCTAATCCGACAGGGACATCTCTCCGCTGCTACGTGGCTCTAGAAGATCTGGAACTACGTGGGAATTCTCCACCACCTCGTCAACCAAATTTCACCAAAGATCAACGACCCCCGGGAGAGATCAATGTGATTTTCGGTGATTCGTCGATGGTGGGGAACTGTGTCACCCAGAAGGCTCACCCACCTACACGATCGTGGGAGACACCGGAGGTACAAACCGCGGTCCAACCTCCCTTGGTTAGATACCACCCAACCTTCCTATTCGACATGAAGGCTTCTAACATCCCTAAGGATGACCTCGCTGGTAATAAGGGTCGTCGTGGGCTACCAAAATAGTTCTCAAACCTCGATCAACGCCGAGCTCAACCGATACTTCATTTTCTTCTACATCAAATGACACAAAATGGGCATCGGAAGTGGAGAAGTCGGAACTAGGGACAATACAAAGCTGGTACTCACTCAGGAGACCCTCATGCCAGCCACAATGACAATAAAATTCTCATAATGGATGCTCACAGTATACAACATGTTACCTGGCAGGCTTTCTCAATGCCATAAAGGCCATCCCTTTCGCTATTATATGGTTGTCAAATTCCTCACGAGAATGGAGTACAAATGGTTCGAAAGCAGCAAGCCAGATGTGGTGCCACTTGACGTTAATGAAATAGAAAGCAGTTGACAACATCCACATGGATGAGCTCGTCATGAGAGATGAACTGGACACCCAACCAACACCCTTAGAAGAGCTGGAACAAGTACAACTTGACGACCAACCAGAACACCTCGCCTACATCGGATCCAAATTGGACGAGGACATCAAAGACCTCCTTATCCACTTCTTAAAGAAAAATGGGGAAGTATTCGCTTGGAAGCAAGAGGACATGGGGAGAAATCGACCAGCCAGCTATCAAATTATAAGTCAATGTCACCCCTCCTTCAAAACCGCTAAATAGAAAATGAGAAGCCTACCCGTAGCGTGTATGGGTGATCAACGAAGAGGCAAAGAAATCCCTCTAAGCTCCGCTATCCGGTAGCTTAGTTTATCCCGACTAGTTAGGTAATGTTGTTCTCGCAAGAAGGCAAATGGAAAAAGGCGACTACATCAGTTTACCAATGTTAACCGAGCTCGTCGGGAAGATACTTTCCCCGCCCTCGGACAACCTCACAAAGGACGCCACCGCAGCCACGAGCCCTCGCCATGGATGCTTTCTCGGGTTATAATCATATAAGAATGGACCCCAACGACCAAGAGACGACCTCATTCGTGACTGCATGTGGAACGCATCGTTATTAGGTGATGCCTTTTCAATAAGAACACCTGGGGCCACCTATCAAAGGTCAAACATAATGTTCCAAACATATTAGAGCAACCATGGAAGCATACATAGATCTACATGTCGTGGAAGTCGGGCCAAGGCCGAGCTCGACGTGCAGTAATTTTCACCTACCTGAATCGTTCCAGGTCTTAAAGGACTACAAGAAGAAGTTAAACCCAACCAAGTGTGCCTTGAGAGTCTCCGTAGGGAAGTTCTTAGGATTTATAGTCAACAGTCACGGAATAGAGGCAAATCCAGACAAAATAAAAGGAATGCTGAACAAGCAACCACCCTCGAACATTAAAGAAATTCAGCGCTTTAACGAGAGAATAGCTGCACTGAGTCGCTTTGTGTCCAGTTCCAGTGACAAGTGTCAACCCTTCTTTCAATTTCTGAAAAAGGCCTTCCACTGAGATACCCACTGAAAAAGGCCTTCAGTTCAAGAAGAGTCATGTAGCTCAGTTCAATAAGAGCCACGTAGCTCAATTCAATAAGAGCCACGTAGCTCAGTTCAATAAGAGCCCAAGAGTCGCTTCACAAGAGCCCAAGAGCTCGCTTCAATAAGAGCAACGTAGCTCGCCTCAATAAGAGCCCAAGATTAGTTCTATAAGAGCCTAGTAGCCTGCCTACTGTAAGAGCCCGAGTTTAGTTTGTTAAGAGCCATGTAGCTAAGACGCTGCTTCTAACAACAACTCGCATAAAGGATGAATGGCCTGGAAGCCTCGCAGCCCAGGTTGTAAAATAAGATGGTAAAGAAGACGAAAGGTCCAAATAGTCTAAAGGAAAATATTCGTAGATCGACACAAATCGTATCGCATTGTAAGTCCAAGGCTCGCAGCTCTAAGTTAATAGAATAAGGCAAATTATAGAAAGCCTAAATGCTCGCAGACTCAATGCTCTCTGCCATCTCGAACATTCAAAACCATAAGTCAAGGTCAAGTCCCAACGACCGAGGCGGGGAGAGCCGCCACCGTGTAAGAGCCTCAATCTCGGTTCACCAGGAGAGGTACGAGTTAAGGGCATCCTCAAACACTAGCCCGCTCGCTTGTTACCGTGAGTCGATTCTTCTCGCCTTTCCCTCATCAGAACTTGAAAGTTGAAATCCAAACCCGAAAAAATTTAGCAACCTTGCGCCGAAAAAGCCACCCTGAGGCCCATAAGGTAAAGGCCTGCCTCTCGCCTAATCACCCCTTCCTTCTAACTCCGACCAAGGCCTATCGCTTTGAAGAACTCCACGAAGTCCATGGCATTCCCTATTAGCGCCCACTGAGCTCACGGGCTTGTAGCTTCCTCGTCACCCTGCTTAATGTCGTGGGCCATGCACAACTCGTCTCGAACCACGTGTAGCTCGTCTCGCCACCCGCACCGCCCTGATCGCCCGCGTACCGCCCTAGCAACCTCACCTTGCCTCGAGCCTTCTTTTCTTTATCTGTCTCCCGTGCTTTCAGCCGTGGTGTGCTTCCGGGACGGATTCATACTCACAACATCCTCAAGAAGGCATCGGATCCAGCTCAAAGGTCGACCTTCCTGAGGTCAGGAGGCAACCTCAATTTTATACGCCTTTCACTACTCAGCGTAGCCCTCAACAAAGTTAGCCCTCGCTGTGGTCGTCTATAGGTAGCCATCAATAGACTAGATAAAATTAATGGATAGTTTGAAACAATCCAAGTGGAATGAACAAATAGCGCCTTAGACATACGTGGTCGCCTTCCCTGTTTATAAGGCCAAAGCTCCTCAACGGACATGACATCGCCCCCTCTTGAGGTCAAAGTCCCGTACATGGATGGCACTGTTCCTACGGCGAGCTCCGAGTTACTAAGCAAAGTGAGTTCTCATCCTCTAAGTTCCAAAGCAACCTTCCTATGATTCATGAGGAGTTGGGAAATCATATAGGTTTCTGGGGTTTAGGAAGTGTCCTTTGGGACTTCTAGATTTTCTTCTACACTCCAAGAGGTAGGATTCTTCCTACTTTCAGTTTATTTTTCCACTTAGGGATTTTTGGTGGAGTTTTGTCCTAAGGGGCTGTTTGGTTGAGTTTCTTAATGCCGTAAGGGACCGGTTCGGGCAAATAATGTGGCTGCGGGAATAGTGCCTTGTTTCTCAATTCTCTATATGATGTCCAATTTTGGGGCTGATTTTGCCATAAATGGAGAATTTGGACTTGTATACTCTAAGGAAATTGTAGCCCTATTTGAGAACTTGATGTTAGGCTTTGAATCACCATAATTGGACCTCTATATCCTGCTATGGTTCGTTTTCCTGGGACGCTTACAGTCGCCTGCTGGGGCCGACCTATCGTCCGTGACAATCTGACTTCGCCAGGCAAAAGTGAGAATGTGGACTAGCATCCTTCAACAAAATTGTATCTCTATCTAAGAATCCTGTTGTTAGGCTTTTTGAATCACCCAAATAGAACCTCAATATCTCAAGCTGGCGGTCCATTTTCCGTGACTTTATAGCTTAGGGTCAGGTAATGGTTTGTGTCCGTATTTCGGGACCGGCAGGGACCAGTTTTCGACCAAGTCCCGCATCACATGGGACTGCGTTTGCTGGAATATTTTAGGTATCTCTATGCCACAAACGGTCTTGAGGATCAAGTGTCATTGCTGACTAAGAGTGACGTACTGGGTGTCACAAAATTTTAACAGTCGGCATGAGATCAACTGCTACGTACGGCTATTACATGGATTACTTGTGTGTGTCATTACTTGGATCATATAGAATGACATGTTGAATGTGGAATGTTGATATATGTGCATGATAGGTTGACAGAATGATAAGATTTACGGGACGTCATACGCAGTGATGTGATCGTCTACTTACATCGTAGCGGTGATCGGTAAGGTCCATGCAAGATTCATTATGCATGTGACATGATATAACATGCACCGACATTCTACGCATATGCAAAGGGACATCGCATTAAATGGGTGGAGTGCATGGTTGGTAACCGACACCGTGTCGTGGTGTCAATATATGTTCGCGAGTACATCAGAGGGTCTATTATCGTGTTTAAGTGTTCGATGGTGGGCTTTAGTAAAATGGACAACATCCAAAATGAGTCTCACTCTGGGTTGCATAAAAAGAAAAAGGAAATGAAAATATGTGTTTTGGGTATAGCAAGGGATTAGATACTCCCAGGTGAAAAACCCGCATTTCAAGTCAGCATATGTATCTAGCGAGAAAGTTCGAAAGTGTCACATGGGAAGCTCGCGATGAAACCTCGGAATTTTCACACACAAAAACACATAGGACTTAGTAAAAACAAGTGAATATCAGAGTTTGTCCAATGGAGTTTGATTTATAAAACAAAAAGCTTTTGTTTAGGAAAAATGGTCATTGATGGAGAATAAATGACGATTTTCACACTTAGCATATGCATGTGTGAGGGAGTTAGTGAGGACTTGTGATTACTGGAGTGGGTGAGTCACATCATCCATGGCATGTAGACATTCGAGTAGGAATGTGTATGTTTTTACTTGAATGTGTGAAATGGAATTGCATTGCACTTAGCGCTGAGTAGTCTTGTGAGGGAATTATTTCACTGTGCATTGCTCACTCAGAAAGGGACCATATTTTAGGAAAAGTCAGGCATTAGAGGATGTGCCTTTCGAGGCCGTGATTAAGGATGCAAGGATATTTGATAAATATTTTTGTAAACTACATTAGGATAAGCTAGTTTTAATATATGCTATGTATAAGAGTGTTAAATAAACTCTTATGGACTATCATGGATATAGTTGTATATTGTGGATATGGACAGATGGACCCTTTATATAATACATTACTCGTTGAGACCCCGGATTGGTCATGGATATATTCTTATACAGTTGTATATTTGGCAAGAGCTCGAAAAAGGAGACTCTCGCCCGATTCAGAAAATATGGATCCTAATAAATGGGACAATAACAAAGGTGGTATAGGGCTACCTCGAAATCCACAGAACTTTAATTTTAAGTGGTCGACTTCCGTTGTAAATCTGCACCTCGGGTTTGTGGCATCACAAGCCTGGTATAAGAGCTTAGGTAAATGATTACCTAGGGAGCTCTCTGGTGGGTATCACAAGATGTCCTCATACTAGTTTCCGTCTACTTAGTATCAAGAGGTCTAGGTACACGAATACCTAGACTGCTGGGCATGGGTTAACCATCACGGGTCCACAGGCAAGATATGTTTTGTGTTCTAACATGCTCAATGTTTGTGTGTTACAAATCAGGTGAAAAATATGCATGACAAAAGATGTATATAGTAAAGGGACGGACACTCCGTGGTTAGAGAACATAACCTTGGGTGGGTTTGGAAAATAAATGAACATGATAGTTCGGGAACTGATACTTATTAGTGTTTGGCATTATGCACCACTAACAAAATAAGAAAAAGAAATCTCAATTTCTATTTGACATGTGTCGATGGCAAGTCGAGGAAGGGGACGTAGGGTTCCAATAGATCGAGAAAATATTGGAGGCCATGGAGATCACCTCCGATGCCACAAAGATAAGGCAAGCAGCATTCCAACTAGAGGGTGAATCCAAAGCATGGTGGGATTGGGTTAAGGCCTTGGAGGACATAGAGGCAATGACATGGGGAGAGGTCCATGAGCTCTCCATGGGCATTTCCGACAACTACTAGACATGCAAAGGCCCGAGAGTTCCTAGAGCTAAAGCAAGGAACAATGACAGTGTTAGAGTATGTGGCTAAGTTCACCAAGTTAGCCCGTTTTTCTAATGACTATGTGGCCACCGACATGGCCAAGGTGAGGAAATGGTCTGAAATTGTCCATCCGAGGTAAGATCAGGATTTCTCCATGAGATGGACTCTATGGTCGTGACGCCTTCACGTAGTAAGAGATCGATGATGCAATCGAGCATCCGCGACGCGGGTGTTAGTCAAGAAGAGAGAATCGCCTTTCTAATGGAATAAGTAGAGGACTTCTCGCTCTACGAGGATTTTGCAATGTGGCTACAAGGTTATTAGCTAAGGTCAAGTCGTGGTATCTAGCCGTATGGGGCGCATGACATGCTATCATTGCCACCAAATTTCTTGATACATGAGATGATTTATAGAGGCAAGGATTCCGTGGTTACGGACACCATCCGAATCATTGCTGGGACATGCACATACACGCGATCTCTCCTTACCCCAAGACGGGCAAGGGAACCAAGACGGGCCCCGGGTGTGGCATAGGCACCGACATTTCAGATAGGCCAGAGAGGCCAGGGCATGGGTCAAGGTCAGGTACAGGGCTCATAGATCGGGACTTCGGGGACCCAGGGGCATGTCTACACCATTACACCTCAGACTGAACCGGCAGATCAATCAATTATTCAAGGTATGTTTCTACTGTCACACCTATGGGTAAGAGTATTGTTTGATTATGTAGCATATGCATGTGATTGTGTATGCTAGTGTGTGAATTTGAGACTAACTGCTAAGGGGGGAAGAATGTAAAACCTGGGAAAAATTTAACTTTTTTAAAAAATGGCAAAGATAGTAAAAATTGCCAAAATGGTTCAGAGAAGCCTAGAAAATTGTCTAGATCTCGGATGATGAAACGGACTTCACCGTTGGATTCGTCCCTCGAAATCTAGTTACCCAGATGATTTCGTGAAATTCCGAGACAACCAAATTTTCACGATTTTCGGGGCGACGCGGGTGCCTTATTGACCCAAAAAATGGGATTTTTGAGAACAATCTTGAAAGTAGAATAAATAAATTAGGTAAAGTTGATTTAAAATAAATTGAACTTGAACCGGGATGAAATAAAATATTTGGGAGCAAAAACGGAGACAAAAGGGTTGCGAACACATGGTGCAACGTGGCCTTGTCTTTAAAACTTAAGGATAAGAAAGGTCAAATCGAGAGCGCGAGGGGATTCGCGAATTGAAAAAAAAAAACAAAAACGTGAGAGAAAGAAATAAAGCATTGGGTGTCACTGTGTGTGCTCTAACATGTTGACATGAGATGAATTGTTTTATGCAATGGCCATTACATGGCTTGCTTGTGTGTGTCATCGCTTGGATCATGTAATGACATGTTGAATGTGAATGTCGAAATATGCATGCATGATAAAGTTGACATGAATGAAATGATAATGGCGTAGTCATATGCAATGATGTGATCGTCCATGACATCTGAAGTAGTGGATTGTGTTGTTCATGTAGCATTCATTATGCATGTGACATGATATAACATGCAATGGCATGTTGCACTGCATATGCATGGGGACAACGCATTAAATGGGTGTGAGTGCATGGTTGGTAAATCGACATATTGTGTTTGGTGTTCGATGGTGGGCTCGATAAAATGCAACAACGTCCAAAATGAGTCTCATGGTTGCATAAAAGAAAAAGGAAATGAAAAATACGTGTGTTGTGTATAGCAAGAAGCGGATAGGATTACGCACTCGTCAAAACCCGGGTATTCTCGGGTTGTGACATATGTATCCAATACGTTTTCAGGAAAGTGTCGGGAAGGCGCATGGCCTAAGGTGAGACCCCTGGAATTTGCACTACAAAACACACCCGGACTTGGTAAAAAGAAGTGAATATTAGAGTTTGTCTAATGGATTTTGGATTTATAAAGAAAAATCTTGTTTAGGAAAATGGTTGACGGAGCATAATGATCTAAGCCACACTTAGCATACGACAGCGAGGGAGTTAGTGAGGACCCTATTACGGGAAAGGTGAGTCACATTCTCATCCATGGCATGTGCACATTTGAGTTGAATTTGTATGTTTTTACTTGAATGTGTAAATTAACATTGCATGCACTTAGCGGAGTAGCCCTTGTAAAATTATTCTCTACCGGGCATCGCCACCCCGTCGTGGGACCAAGTATTTTAGGCAAGTGGTACACCTGAGGACGACGCTTTTCGAGGCCGTGATTTTGAAAGAAGGTGATGTAGTTTGATAAATATTTTGTAAACTATATTAGAAATTTAAGCTAGTTTTAATATATGTTCTGTATAAGAGTGTTGTAATAAACTCATAGCGACTATTGTGATATAGTCAGATATTGTGGATACAGATGGGACTCAGGAGACACCCCTTCTCAAGTCCGACATGATTGGCGAATCCGAACTTGATCCGGGGTGCTCTGATACAACTAACTTGTGACACCCCTTCCTGGTCCGACCTAATTGGTAACCGAATAGATCCAGATGCTGTTTTCTATAACTTATAAACTAAGCTTTTTATTCATATAATGTTAAACATTTAACTGAACCATATTCTCAACAATGATACAAAATACATATACAAGGTCCTTATATGGAAGTGTTCAACATTACATTGTTTACAAAAGAAACAAAAGACATATAATGCTATACCAAAATCTTCCAGCTGGACCCCTAGTGACAGGCCGACCTACCGGGATGTGGATCGCCTTACCCTCTCAAGCCTCCTCTTTTCAGACGCACACGGAGTAACACCCATGCTGTTTATGTACCTAGTGGGAATTTACACATGTGGACGACCTCTAACAAGGGTCATCCCACTTTAAACGCATGCATATCTTTATGACACATATATTTATCCATTTCTCATGTCTACTTTCTTTTCTCATAACATTTTTTTTTTCTTATCATATTTCATATACTTTTCATGTCATTTTATACTCCGTATTTTTGTTCTTGTAACTATATATTAACATCGTATAGCAGTACTATGATTCTCATATCATATACTTTATATATTCCTTTACATATACTTTTCATTTTCTTTTATGTTCATGTCTGCAAATACCACAAAAGTGGATACGGGAGATAACTGTATGTACCCGAAGGTATTATCACTGTACGAGACAGTGATCTTTGTTGATTAGTGCCCAAAAAGCGCTATTTTGAGCCATTTTTATCATAGGTTTTGAGCACTTTTTGTGTACTAATCAACGTAATTAACCCAATTGGCACATCAAGGTCCCGACTATACTACTAATCGCATTTTGTGGCTATTTTTATAGTTTTTGCAAGATAATCAAGAAAAATTTCAAGTCAATCCAAGCACGAAGAATCCAAGCCGAACTTGTAGCTCACAACAGAAGTCGGAAGGAAATTGGAGCCATAACCTAAAGAAAATTGGAACACTGCAGAAATTTTGCAGGGTTGTGAATTTTCGCAACCTGTGATGCCTCCAAATGACTCATGACTTTTCCCAAACTACCCCTATGTATTTATGGTAGTTCGACATTTTGTACTCCCTTTGACTTTGAGCGCATATAAGCCCCGCCTCAAGCTCAGACAGAGGACTCGATGTAATAAAATTGTTGCCAAAGCTTCACCTCCCACTTTTCTTCTTATCTCTGATTTTCTCTCCCTCTTTTTCCTTAATTTTCACCTCGCCAAACACCCTCAAGGGATGACAACTCAAGGATGGTTGCCTAAATCCCCCTCATCCTGAAGAGGAAGGCCACCAGCCAAATTCCCGAGGTAAACTCGGTGTCCTCTCTGCTTTTCAACGCATAACACTGGTGATCCTTATGTCTCAGATCTTGCTCCTCAAACTTTAAATCCTTTGATGTACCCCGATCGCCAAGATCAGTTTTGGTATCAGATGTTTATTTAGATCCACAGAGTATCGCTTACATTTCATTTTGTCATCAAAGAAGAATTGAGCAGATTATTTACTGGCTTATAACTAATGATTATTAATATCATCCCAGAGAATTTTAAATCTGAATTTTCTACAGACAAATGAAGATCCTGGCTGAAATTATTATAATCATCCTAACAGGAAGTGTCAGGTCCTGCATTCTAATCTGAACTAAGGGTCTGATACTTCAAGAAGTTCTTTTACATTCTATTTCATTTTGCTCGTAGTTTTCAAACCACCAATCACACTGTTTTTAAAAAAACCCCAAATCCAAAGTGAAATCACCATTTTACATCAATTGTGAATCATTTTGAGCGAAAAAAACCCATCCTTGAGTTCGACCCTAAAACCACTATACTATAGTAGCTTTGCTACGACTGTAGGAATTTAGGTTACAAATATTGTTGATTCCGAGTATAATTCCACTGCAAAGACGAATCATCTCGTATGATCCAAACTGGGTCGCTTATAGTGATCCAAATGGGATCTATGTCATCGACCCAAACTGGCCTCGATATATGTATCCGTATGCTATAGCAATATCCCGGCAGGCATGCCTATCTACCCAACTACACCTAAGCCACAGCGTGCAATTAGTATTATTATGTTTTCTTAATAATCTTTTCATGTATTAAAAGATATCTCATATACATGAATACCTACCGATATCACATACTTGGGGAGATATTAATTATCAAATAAATCTATTATACATGTCAATCGTACTTTTCATATAACAAATTTATCTACTTATTTGTACTTTTAAGAATTATACTTGTTTAGGGAATTTACTATCCTATCATAGGGCATTAAGCTCGCCCCACATCAAACACGCCGAGGTACAAGTGGGTTTTTTTTTTACTTAGTTTCACTCTTATTCAACCTCCTCATTAGTCATTCACTAGGTTCCTATACTTTCGTGTGTGATGAAGTCAATAAAAATGTCAAAATATAAGAAATCCGGCTACAAGGGAGCAAGGGTACCGCACACTGACGGCATCAGCATCGACTCTGCTCGTGAGTGGTAATCGGGAGCACCACTGATGGCACCGATATATTCAAGTCTATGCATAAGTGGTACCCCGCACTAACTTTCTTCCATACTCTTCCTGACTCCATCTTACTTCAAAACCTATCATGAATTCCTCCCAAAACAACTCTAAATGGGTCATAACTCATTTATCAACCAAACATTTAAGATTAGTTAGGGCTTGTTATAACCCAACCAATTACTTGTAATTAAACCCAAAATCTATACTCAAAGGAGGACTCCATGCTCAACTTATACAACCAAAGGTTTTATCAACCCTACTCAATTTAGGTTATGAGAAATCAACCAAAACCTTAGGTTCGAACAAGTTACTCATCCATACAATTCCCATGGAAATCCATACCCCATGGGAAATCCATACAAACTTTAGGAATTTCCACACCAAAACACTACTAATTCCATACCTTGATCTTCATTAATCTCCTCTCTTCTCATTTTTTTTCTCTTTTTCTCTTTCTTCTTTCCTTCCTTTAAGTTTTTTGCTTCTTCACAAATGAGAGAACAAACTTGATCTTATCTTCTTTTTAATATTTCACTTAGCTTATTTACCATTAGTCCCTCATCTTCATTTATTTGCAATTCAACTATATAATTATACTCTACTGCATACAATCTTATGAGATTATGACCCTAGATCGTAATTGGTAAAATGACCAATTTACCCTTGTCTTTTGTAGATAGTCCTACAGCCAGCTAATGTGATTAGTCATAGATAGTCCTGACCGCCTGGGCAAACTGTACTATATCGAGGTTTGGCTTTCGATCCCCTGACTGGATGTCTTTAGGTTTTATGGTGTGTTTTGGTATCCCAATAATTCTGATCGAATCGCGAAGGGACCAACAGTGTCCTGCTTATGGGTCCTAGATTTGGGGGCCATTTTGTGTTATTGTTAAAAATATTAAATAACATGTTTGTTGCGGTGTAAAAATCATGCTAATATATGCTGGGCTGATGTATTAACATGGATTGTATAGATGTAAATTATATGTAAAATTTATAATTCTGTCCAAGGTGTATTAATATGTTTCACGTGGAAAGACTCATATATACATGTAACATGAAAGAAAATGTATCGCATCATGCATTTCATATGCGGCGGTCAGCATTTCGCCGAGCGGGTGCGGTGCATGGTACGAGACCACCGCTGCTGGATGAATTCGGCCATGAAATAAAAATCAACAAAGTCCAAAATTGAGACTCATGGGAGTGTAAATTGATCAAAATGATAAATTACATGTTTTAGCGGGCAAGTTAAGGGTAGATTCCCCGAGGGTGAAAGACCCCGAATGTTATTCATGGTTATATGATTCAGACGATGTAAGTTCGCGGAAATGTTTAGGAAAAAGGCGTCTTTGCATCTGCGGTGTGAAAACCCAAAGTCATTAGCCCCTGAAAATAAAATCATGATTTAATAAATTAAAGGTGGAGGGTTGTCCAATGGGTTGGAGTCATTGGGTTAACCTGGGTGACATTTTCACACTTGGCATTCCGGGTGTGAAATTCGGTTGGACTCAGGGTTGTGAGCATGAGGGGTCGCGTCTCATACATGACCTTGAACATTTCATATAATGTTGTGTATAAATTGTGCGAAATGTGATTGATGTTTACGTATCTTAATTAAGTGTGCGTTTAGGTGGGGAGTAACCCTTGTAGGAGATTATCACTACTGGGCTTTGCTCACCCCGTCGTGGGACCCCCTTTCAGGTACAAGTCCAGTGCAGGTGGCTGACTCGCATATGGGATGAGAGCCGGATATAGTTCATGTATACCTTTTTTGTTGTATAAAAAAAATTTGTAAATGAATTTGTTGATTAAATAGTTTATCATATATTTTGTATGTTGTGAATTAAATATGCGGGAATAAGAGTCTCAAATATATTGAGATAAATGAGTGTGATATTGGGACACCCAGATATCCCGCAGGTTTCAGCGAGTTAATGAGGTTGTGCGGGACTCCGGGATAAGGGGTGTCACAGGAGCCATCCTGTACGGTGCCCTAGACATAGGGACTGTTCCTGGTATAATTTCTATGGCTAAGTCCACCTCCCTCTTGAGTGGAATACTGGGTAACTCTTAAGGGAATACATATGGAAATTCCCTTACTACTGGAATCGTTTCTCGATCGACAACCTCTCTTGGGTCGAGTATCACGACGAGAATGTCTCATCCTTTAAGTCATCCGTCTCTAGCTTGCATAGCGGAGATCACATTAGACGTGCACTTGTTCTAATGCCTTGTACTATCACCTTATTCTAGTTAGAGCATCTTAACACTACTATCTTTTGACCATAATTAACGATAGCTCGGTGCTTAGACAACCAATCCATTCCCAAAATCAAGTCAAATTCTCGAAATGGTAAGGGTATCAAATCAGTGAGAAACTCTTTTGCATGTATAACAATAGGGCAATTTCTGTATACGCTATTTACGAATGCGTACTTTGATGGACTAATCCACATGCATGTCATATACTAATTTCTCCATGTGGTATCTTATCAAATACATGTTGATGCATACATATGAATGGGTAGAGGCGGGGTCGATCAATCATGCATCTCAATATCATATAGGAAAATAGATAAATATAATCACTTGGGGAGCATCCTGATCCTCACGAGCCTTCATTGCATATGCTCATGCTGGCACTGAAGGAATAGGATGATCTGCGTCTCGACCTTTATACCTAGTCCTACATGCGGCTGCAGCCTCGTCGGCCTCTGCACCATCTACACTCGGCCGGAGTGTCGCGAACCTCTCAATGCTATTACTCGAGGGATTCCTATTGTCTCTTGACTCTTTGGAATGATTTTCCATCAAATGTTCGGTGCTTCCACATCGAAGCACCCTCCTATCAACAATCCTGAGCCCTTAAATTTCGTCGATGACGTGAGGGCACTCTGGAATTTCTAACCTTCTGTCCAGTAGGCACTCACTGTACTCGGTTTACATTGGACCCTTGCCTTCTCTCTCTCGTAGTGAAACTATATTCTGATTGAGTTGGAGATTCTCTAGCTCTTTTCCCTGTGAAGAACGAAGCTCCTTTAGAAAACTTCTTCTTTTGAGATCTTTCTTTCTACTAGTTTCTAGTCTCTCACATTTTCATTGTAGCTGGACTAAGCTGATAGAAATCCCTTTGTTTGGAGAGAAGTCATAGGTGCAAAAATACTTTTGATGGAATACATGCAGTCTATCCTCAAATTGCCTACAAGAAATGCCTCGATGAGGACCAACTCACAGTGCGTACTTCTTGAGATGAAATTGCAATTCTTTCTCATATTCGTACCAAACCAGAGTTCCTTTGTGAGTCGGGAAGCTGACCACTTGGTCTCCTGTTTCATCTCGAGTAGCGATACTTTGCCATGAACTCTTGGACAAAGAACTCCCAAGTCATGGGATTTGGAATCCTTGGACTTCTCAATGCTAGTTTCCACTAGTCATAGGCCTCACTTTGCAATAATGAGACTGAACATGATACTCTTTGATTGGGAGGGCATCTAACTTCCTCCAATATTCTTTGTAACTTTTCTAACCCAAAACTCGGCTTTATCGGACTCTTCCGTGTTTGTCAGCCGATTCCTTAGCCCGTATCAATCGGGGCTTTTGGAGCTGTTCATCTTTCTAATACCCGGGTCATATCCTGAGATATCCTCGATGTAGCCGTTTGGCTTAGCGACACTTAGCTCTCCCTTTTGACAAATTCGAAGGATCAGGCGGATAATCCACGATCTCACGAGATTAACTCTTCAGTGCTTTTAGTTAGATTTGGAGGGCGATCCAAGCGCTACAAAAACAAGAACATCCACATCAGGTCAACACATTACTAAACACAAGCTTTTCTATCTATACTCTACTCGAGAGCCACCTAAACCTAGGCTCGTACCATTAACTCGAGACACCCTTCTCGAGTCGGGCGGGTTGAGCGGATCAGAGACTTTATCGGGGTGCTCGTGCCGTCTTGTGACACCGCTTCGGTCAGGCCCTAATTGGTGGGTCGAGCCGGATCAGGATGCTCTGTTTTCTGCTTATAAACCTTAAACACTCATTCATATAAGGTTAAACATTTAACTTATACCATATTCTGTAACAACGGATACAAAATACATATACAAGCTCCATATATGGAAGTGTTCAACATTTACATTGTTTACAAAAAGAAACAAAAAGACATAAATTATATAAAAAATCTTCCAGTGGACCCCTAGTGATGTGTTGACCTTGGCTACTGATGTGGATCGACTTACCCTCTGGTTTCCTCTTCTATACCTACGAATGAAACACCGTACTAAACATAGCTTGAGTGAGATTTACACATATGGACGACCTCCTAACAAGGGTTATCCCACTAAACGCATGCATATCTTTATGACACATATAACATGTACATATATTTATCTATTTCTCATGTCTACTTTATTTTCTCATAACATGTTTATTTTCTTATCATATTTCATATACTTTTCGTGTCATTTTATATTGTATTTCTTGTTCTTGTAACTGTATACTATCATCGCATACCAGTGCTATGCTTCTCATATCATATCATATACTTTATACGTTCCTTTACATATACTTTTCATTTTATTTTATGTTCATGCCTACAAATACCACATAAGTGGATACGGGAGAGAACTGTATGTACCCAAAGGTACTATCATTATTCTCTATCTGTATGTACTAGAAAGGTCTCTTATCATTATGCGAGGCAGTGATCTGTATGACCCCAGATGGGACATTTATAGTGATCAAAGGGATCTATGTCATCGACCAAAATGGGGCCTCGATATACGCTATTTGTATCTTTGCGACAACGTGTCCTATAGTCATGCTATCTATCCGACTACCCGATCCACGAGGCGGTAATCGAGTATTATTATGTTTCTTAATAATCTTTCATGTATTAGAAAATATCTCATATACATGAATACTTACTAATATCATGTTTATAGGAGATATTCATTTCTATCAAATAATCTATTATACGCTAATTGGCCAGACTTTTTCAAATAAAAAATTTATCTACTCATTTGTACTTTTAATAGAATTATACTTATTTAGGAACTTACTATCCTTTCATAGGGCATTAAGTTTGCCCACATCAAACACGCCAAGGTACAATGCGTTTTTTTTTTTTTACTTAGTTTCACTCTTATTTTAACCCTAATTAGTTATTCACTAGCGTTCCTATACTTTTGGTGTATGAATTTGGGCTTAAAATGTCAAAATATCTGAAATCAGGGTACTGCGAGACGAGTGAATGCAGATACAGCGGGCCGTGTCGATATAGGCTTTCGATTACGGTGAGTGGTATCGGTGCCACTTTGGATGGTACTAGTATCATTTGGTCTCTGCATAAGTGAGTGGGGTACCACCACATTCTAATCTTAGAGTACGATTGCGGAAGTGCCCGAGAAATGGAAAATTTTCCCTCTTTTCGCTCAAGCTTTTCTTCCATACTCTTCCTCTATTCCATCTTACTTCAAAAACCTATCATGAATTCCTCCCCAACAAACTCTAAAATGGGTCATAACCCATTTATCAACCAAACATAAGAAAATTAGTTAGGGTTTGTTATAAACCCGAGCTGATTACTTGTAATTAAACCCAGAAAATCTTTACTCGTAGGAGGATTAGTCTTTCGACTTATACAAACTAAGGTTTTATCGACCCTGCCTCCAACGATTCTAGGGTTGGTATGAAATCCTAGCTAAACCACCCAGGTTTGGAACAAGCTACTATCCATCTGATTCCATGGAAATCCATACAATTTCATGGGAAATCATCTAAACTTTAGAATTCCATACCCAAAACCCTACTATTTCCATACCTTTGATCTTCTTTTAACTCCTCTTCTCCTTCTCTTCTTCTTCTTCTTCTTCTTCTTCTCTCCTCTTCTCTTCCTTCCTCTTTACGTTTTTGTTCTCTCATAAATGAGAGAACAAACTTGATCTTATCTCTTTTTTATTGATTTTACTTTCCTTTATTTACTCATTGGTCCCTCATATTCATTTTTGCAATTCAACTTATACTATACTCTACTTTGGCATACAATCTTATGATATTATGACCCTTAGGTCCTAAATTGGTAAATTACCAATTTACCCTTGTCTTTTGTATAAATTCCGGGTTTTGCTTATTTTATTTTTAGCATTATTTTATTCCGAAAAAATATACATTTACTGTTATTATACCCTAAACAGCTGCTATAAAATTTGGCGTCGGGTATGATTTGAAGTGTTACACCTTTGTGTGAGTCATTACTACTTACGTTGAGACCTTTGCATAAGGTCATGGATATGTTCTTATACGGGTTGTATATTTGGTAGATCTCCTCGAAAGGGACTCTGCCGTTTTTAATGAAAATGTAGATCAAATAAATGGGACACAACAGGTGTGGTATCGGGTTGAAATCGGTCGGGTTGACGGGTTGTCAGCAGGACCCCAGAGTTTTGGGCGTCTACTGCCGTGAGCCTGGGTCGCATGCCAAAACGTGTAGAATGGGCTAGAACCTTGGAGAATTAAAAAAAAAATTCACAAATTTTATCATTCTTAAAACAAAAATAAACAATATGCAAATGTTTAACAACAATGAATACATAAAACAACATAACTATTTTGTAAATTTATTTATTTTTATCAATGGAAAAAATATATTTCTCTAAGTGCTACAAATTTTGGAGAGTGATGATAAGTATAATGATGATTTAAATTTTTTTTCGAAGTTTTAATGGAAAAACCAAAGGTAAATTCAAAACAAATTTTTGTTTTCATGATTTTAGTAAATTGACAGTTTTGAATTCTTACAACATGATTTCCATTGGTGTATAATTTTTAAGCAAAAATTCATTATGTAGATTTAAGCTTTACATTGAGCTTTAGACTAGCCCATTAGAAGCCAAATTATAATTTTAGATAATGTAGTTTGACATATATTTTATTTTGTGTTGTACGTATACTATTTCAAGCTTAAAAGTAGAGAGATTTCTAACTCAGTTAGAATACGCTTAAATAAAAGGGAACCCATGTAAACCATACCATGCCTATCTAAAGTGAACGAATTAATTTATTTAATTCTAAAATATGTTTGACATATATGTGGATTAAAAGGATAAAACAAGTATACATTTGTACACAACAAAAATGCTTAGGTTTAGAAGGAATTTGTTTAGGTCAATATATATATATATATATATATATATATATATATATATATATATATATATATATATATATATATTTTATTGAATGTTTAGGTGAAAATCTTGTTATGCAGTTTAAAATATTTAAATAAATCAATTTAAAAAACATTTAAATAAATGGGCCATATTTTAGCTAACCCGTGAGTAGTTTCATATAGCCATCCAATAACCTAACTAGATATATAATGCTTTTATTTTATATAGGGTTTCTCTCCTCTCTAACTACTTCTCTTCGCCACTTCTATCATTTCTTCCTTGATTCATATTCATCTTACCCTAGGTTTCTTTAAAGTTTAATTCTTGCTCCTAATCCCGAGTAGATATAAACATTCTTTAGTTACAACTCAATCCATCTTTTTCCTTGTTTTCTCTTTCTATTTGCACGGCCTATTGATAAATTGTTTTAGATTTTGGAATTTTTTCCCATGTTCAGATGCGAATGGTTGTGATCTTTATTATCAATTAGGTCCTCATTGTAGTACCATAGGAAGGTAAGGTTTTTTCTATCTCTTAATGTTGTAAGAATTTAGATGTGGTGATCTTATAAGTTTCATTCTTTCCATGTTAATATTATTGAAATATGTAGGAATCGATATTTTTTCATGTGCTATTTTGGAGTTTACTGAGTAGTTATGTTCAAATTATAATTACTCGAATCCATTCAAAATTAATGGATTATTGGGATTTAATGATTATCTTGATTAGGTAGACTGAGAAGATGAAAGAGACTAAGAAATAAAAGTTTCATAGTTTAAAATATTTTAATATTTGTAAGGTATGAAAAATAGTTTGAATTTGGAAAAGGTTGTGTGTTTGAATTTAAAGAAATACTATTATTTGTAGGCGATGGAAAAAAAGTGCAGTGAAAATATTTATTTTCTCTTATTTCAACAAGTTCTAATGAACAAAAATAGCAGTTCTTGAAACCTGCTTCATGTCTGACCCTGACAATTCTCACTAAAATGTATTTCATCCCAGTTTTAAATAGTTCATATTTTATTATTATTATGTAAATCATTAATTTAGTTGTATTGTCTATTATATTATGAATTCAAAGAATGACTTAATCTTTGAGAGATCCGAATAAAATTTCTAAGCATAATAAAAAAAAAAATTTACAATTTATATCAAACATATCATAAACCTCATTCCTTTCCTTATTACCTTGTGTTTACAATAGTAATTTTGTTTCCCTTGCCTTCTAGGCATTATTTAAGGCTATATGTCATTATGACAAAAAAAAAGTTAAAGCATAATAAAAATAATATTTAATTGTTAAATGATATTATTTTTTAATATCATTATGTAGAGGTAATGAAAAGAAAAAGGGAATTAAATATTAGATTTGATGAAAGAAAAACTATGCCACAATCTTTTAAAGATTGGAAAAGTTAAAAAACTTTAATTTTAATGTGCGGGGACATTAGGATAAACAGTGAAATACTAATTTGAGCTTCTAATGAGTTTTACTTTACAACTTGTTTTGTAGAGTCATTTTCTTAATTTATATATGTTGATAAGACAATATTGAAATTAATGTAACTTTTTTGAAAATTACCCTTAATTGGTAAGGCTAAATGTCAAGAACCTATATTTTTATTTCTTAACCATCTAAATAAGTACTCTTTAATTGCAAAGATAAAAAAAAAATGTAAAAATCCTTATTCATTCTTCATGTGTCCTTTGTAAGAAATGGCATCGCCTTCATCGAATAGTTTGCATATCTAATGTGTTAGATTGAAAACAGTAACATGCATGAATAAAAATAAATCAAATAATAAAAAAAATTACATCTCTCTACCTATTGGATAGAATGTGCCTGCCTACGATTAATGAGAATTTTTAGTACAAGCCGGATTATGATATATTATTCCATTCAAAATTAATAATGATCTATAAAGTAGTACCTACACAAGATTAGAGGAAACTCCTAAACACATCTTGAAAGCAAGTGAAAGTTGACAACGATTTGTTAGGAGTGTAAGTTCTTTGATCTTGAGTTAAAAGATATCAAATTTGTAGTGTGTTATAGGCAAACTCTATTATGAAACTAGCGATTTCATGTGATTTTAAACATGATTTTGATGTTGAAATAGGTGATTAGAATAATGTTACAATATACCAAAGAGGCGGTGATAGCAGGTAGTTTATGAACTTCCCGAACATATAAATTGTAAGCATAAGAGGCATCAAATTAATATCTGCGTATATGTGAATATCTTATGTTCATATTAAATATTTTATTTTTTTAATTTTCTCGAAGAAGACAAATATTTAAATTTCCATTCTTCTTAGAAATAAAAATATATATTTTATTTTCATAATATGAGTAATTCATAAAGTTGCTTCTGATGGCATGAGTGGAGTTGGAAGAATTAAATTTTTAATGTTTTAATTTTATTAATAATCTTATTCTTCGCAAGAAAAGTTGGCATGCCTGAAATAATTTGAAACATTATGTGTATACTTACAGATTTTATTGACAATGGTAGGTATGGTATTATCATAGCATTGATTTTAGAAACTTGCACTATACTTGATTATTCATGTTAGATCAATTGACATTAACTTGTGATTTTCTTGATTTTCTCATTTATTTTTATCACCATACTCCTTTTATTCTCGTAAACAGCAAGCATGGCTTTTAAGTAGTGCAATGTTTGATTCCCTAAAGCTTTCTACCTACCCTTGCGAGCTTTTGAGTCGGCCGGCTCTAGATCCGAGTTGGCCTTAGGATACTAGGTGTTAAGGCAGCCCATTCGAGACCTAATTACTCAGGTAGGAAGGCTACGACACCAAACCTACTCAATTACTGGCTTTATTTACATTTATTTTTCGATTTTATTCTTTTTTCCTTTTTTTTCATCACTTCAACCAATCACGAAATCAATATAGCCCTTAATATTTGATCGACAAGCACATAGTATGGGTAAGCACAGTTTTGAATGAAGGAGAAAACATATAAGGGTAAGGACCATTCTTGGTTCACAAAATATTAAAAAAAGGTTCATTAGGCTTAAAAGGGGTGACTACGGATATAAACATGTACGGGTTGGCAAGAAAGTCCAAACGGTCGAGGTTGGTCTCTAAATAACTTCTTATTTGTTGTGTTGTCTAGGATTACTACGTGAGATATAATTAAACAAATTCTAGAGTTGTTATAGATCAAAATGATGGTGTTCACATAACTCTTCTCAAGCGAAAAAATTGATTAAGAGGGTGTGACTTGTGCTTTAAAGTGTTAAGAGTTTATAGGTAAATAACGATAAGAGGGTCACACATGAATTTTTCAAAAAACATACCTTATTTTTCCACACATTCTATTAGAGGTTAAATCAAATTTTCATCATCAGCTTTTATGAAATACAATCAAACCAAAAGTCACTCAACTTGTTTTTATTCATGTTTCTTGAAACTTTAATGTTTTTATTCCTCAAAACAAACTTTAAATTGAAAACAACTAAAAAAAACAAACACAACTAACACGAAACATTCAGCCCATTGAACAAGAGCCCACTCAAAGGCACTACTAAACTACACAGAGCATGCAAAAGACATAAGACATTCCTTCCACTTAATTTTCAAGTACATAATCAACCTCTTGACCTTAAAACATTCTTTTGATAGTCTCTTTATCTTTGTCAAGGTTAGTTGTTTTTCCTTGTTAAAAAATTAGGTTATTTGGAGTAAATTTTGATAGATCAATTATACTAAACATAATATTGAATTTTTGGATACATCAATGCACATACCCTCACAATCCATGTCGAAATGGTTGAAGATGCTAGGAAGCACAAAGTGAATGAGGGGAGACACCTTTGTAAATTGACAAGAAGATTATGGTAATTTTTTTGCCTTTATCATAGCTTATAATTTCAAACCCCTTCCCCATTTCACTAAATATGATGACTAGTCTCAAAATAATTCTTAGTTAAATAAAAGGTAATACCTATACCTTAATTGATTTGAATAACTATATTGAAGATGTTAGTGGTGTGCTTTTTGGGTAGTAGTGTAATTGTGTGCTCTATCGGATAGGCGGATTGACCTAGATCAGAGTAAGCTCGAGGGGTGCCAAGTTAGGTGTTGCGGTAGGTATAGAAAGTGGATTGATGTCATGTGAGAGAATAATCAATGGTACTTTGTTCTAGGGAATATGATAGGTATGTGCCCAAAGTCCCTCATTAGTTGAATAAGATATGTCGAATTATCCAATTAATAAGTGTGGACAATATCTAATTGGTATGAGGCCTTTTAGAGGAGCGATGATAACAAAACCAAAGGCACTATATAATACAATTTTGGGGAGGGATAGTTTATAAATTTCTAATAGTAGTCATCTTGGTTTTATTTATAAAGTTGACACTAAGAGTTAATGGTGTTCTTCATGGTGTCTTGTGTGAAATTAAAAAAGTGTTTCAAACCAAATATCTAAAATAGCTAGTGCAGGATTGTTTGTTCTCCTTGGATATTAATTTGCCATAATACATATTATTTAGAAAATATAATATATATATATAGACACACACACACACATTTGTATGTATATGACTTGGAAAAATGTATCTTATAAAATAAAGCTGGGTGGTTTATATCTTAGTGTGTGGGATTTTCTTCTCTTTTGTCTCACTTTTAAAATGAGTTAATTTCTTATACAAGTTACCTGTATCTTGCTAAAATATTAACCTAAAGGGTTTTATGAACATGTCTAATTACAACTAATCAAGTCTGATTTTAATATCCTGAGTCTATGTCCAGATTGTAAGGACTACTTTGAGATTAGCATGTCTTCTTCCATGAATTTCTATGCATTCTTTATTTTTATTTTTGATAAAGTTCTCTTTGCTGAATTGGTATATGATGAAAATCAATTCCTTTTGTCCTTTTATAATTTTTTTTTTAAACTCAAGGATATGATAAAGAAGACATGGAAGAAGTTCATTGATAAGAAATAAAATAGAGGATATCTAAATAAAATAAATAAAAAAATATAACTCCTCAAAACTAAACTTCCTTAGATATCATACTTGTTGAATTGTTAATGATGTTGTACTAATATTTATAGTAAATCAATGAATGAAATTCCTAGTGAGTCTATAATTTCGTATTGTTTTTTAGTAACAAAATGATTTTAAATTTCATTACAACAATAGCTTGGTGAATAAAATAAATATTAACTTAAAATATCTCAATTTAAGCGTAAGGATCTTGTATGGGATTGGTAAATGATATTTTAGACATCAAAAATAAAAGAATTTCTACCTTCTTTTAACAATATGCTTCATATTTTCTAGTTTAAAACCCATGAGGCGAAGAATAGATGTGAATCGTCAGTGACACGCTGGCGAGAGATTTAGTTACGCGAACCCATTGAAAATAACTGAGGAAGGAGAAGCGGAACATGCGAGGGTTGAGGGAATCCGAGGAGCAAAGCATTTATTCTTCACATAGTTCATTATCATCATTACATGATGACCTTAATCCAACTGAATAAACTAATGAGTACCTAGGGTTTAACTCAGAAGGCGGGGAAGGAAAAGACGGAAAGAGGAAGGATTTCTATAGGCTGGAGGAATTTGTGCTGGGAGACATAGTGCTACAGGAAGTTGGCCTGAAGTCTAATGATTGACCCGATGTTTGAAGCACCAGAAGCAGTGTTTTAAGGACCCTACCTTGTGTTGCTGATGCAATTGTTTCATGTTTTTGGATATTCCAAAATGGAAGAACAAAGTTAATAAATCATTCTCCTGATTTCAATAGTTAGAAACATGCATTTTCAAATTATTTTACATTTATGTTGAAGAGTCAAAACAAGTGAATTGGGTTAGAAATAGTGTATAAAATTAATAAACATAACTTAATTATTTCCACTTATTTTTTATGTTATTATATTTTTGCCTTTTATTTTCTCTCGTGTTTTCTAAGAGCTAAACATAACTTAATATTTGTACCTAGATAAGCACCTATGAGTAATAAGATGAGCAAATATATGACAAAACAAGTAATGAAAAACAGTTAAGAATGTCGGTCGAGTCTCAAACAGAGTAGAGATGAACACCTTGAAGGACAAGTAGAGAACAAAGATTGCCTGCAAACGACAGCAATTGAGGTGGGGCTCAATATCCCAACAAAGTGATAATGAGACTTTATTGGGAAAATATTGCTTGCAAGAAATACGTTATTATTCAAAATTATTTGTCATCAATGTTTATAGACATATACATCTTGTTATATACATATATATAGACACACACTTACATAAGTATGAATAAATATATCTTTCCCCCACTGATAAATTGTTTTTTTGATAAAATGTCTTGTTGCATATTTACATACTATTGTATTTTACATGTTTAATAACATAAATTAAACAAGAAAATAAAATTGACATTAGAGCTATACATATTGTCCATGACATACACATATCATTATAATAACATTTACTATTTAATACATAAAGGGCAAAAACAATAAACATTTAAAATTTGGATATGATTTTTAGGATAATTTTTTCCTGTAATTTCTAGTTTAAATTTTAACTTTCAATTTACCATAAGTTTCATATTTCTTGAACCCATAAAACATCTGATTGTGTTGGTGTTATAGCTGAACCTTGAAGGTGTATGGTTCTCATAGTGGAACTATGCTTGAGGTAAGGTTGTGATCTAGAAAGTAAACCACTAGTATAGTAGTTGTCACAGTTGTCCACTAGGACCAGGGAATCAATTTAACTGCACGAATGGTGTAAGATTAGTAAAGTCAATTTATAAAATTGGAAATTATGTTAAGTGCTACAAAGCACCAAAAGGTATAAAAATAAAAGCAAAGTTCTCCAAACCATGAAGACATGGGACATCTCCGACAAATTAAATAAAAATGCACTATACAATAACCCTTTTTTTAAGATAGAAATACTCCTTAGCCATTTATCTTGTGGGCCACATAGGAGAGAGACACAATTCTACCTCATCATCACTAAAACACAAAAAAGGAAAAAATCAATAACCCCTCTCTCTTGTCTTCGATAGTGCACTATGGAGAAAAGAAACCTGAGCTTCCCTCACCCCATCCACTACAATGAAGGTCCAAAATCTTGCAAAATCAAGGTTGTCATCACCTACATTGATGATCGTATGTGGGAAGGAGCTGAAAATTAACCGTAAAAATCAAAAAAAATTTTCAGATACCTCCATTTTGTTGAACAAATCCTTGAAAATAGTGTGTGGTAGGATTTGTTTCTCATTTCGTGTATTTTCCATCAAAGTGGAAAGATGGCTAGGGTTTGTTTGAATCCTGGGTGGTGTTTATTGAACTTGGTTGTGAAAATTGTCATTTTCTTGGTTGAAACAAATTTTTAAAGGAATATCATCATTGTAATATGATTGAAAAGGCATTGTGGATGTAAATGAACCAAATTTGGAATTATTTCAGGTTGAGGTAAATCTAGGAACGAAAGTTACATTAAGGAGAACTCTATTACATTAATGTTGCTAGCATATTACATTAGTGTTACAAGTATGTTATATTAAGCTCAAAGTATGTTTTTAAAGTTAGCTCAAAGTTTTCATAACTTGAACATGGTTAAAATATTTATATATTTCAATCTTTTTTATATGAATAAAAAGGTGTTATATTGTTGCCAAAAAATAGACACGCCATGAAGAAGTGTGTTACTTCATTTGAGTGGTTAAGTTTATTTTTTTTGTTGGCATTTTGCATGGTTTCTACATGAAAGTTGAAGGTGACTAGGGTTTCTTTGAATATGGCGATTTAGTGAGCGTTGTTGTGAAATGTGTCATTTGATGGTTAAAATAGTTTTAAATTAAAATAACCATTGTAATATTAATGCAAATGTCTTTTGTGATGTAAATGGAAGAAACTGATGAAATTATTCATGTTCGGGTTAATCTTGGAATGAAGTCATATTAAGGTTGTAAACATGTTAAATTAATGTATAAGTGTGATTCATTAAAAATTATATATTTATTTTATTCGGTAGGGTGCGCCTTACTTGGAAAAGGCTGCACAAGTGCGTCTTGCACCTCAATGCCCCAAGAGACTTTGTGCCTCGATGCGCCTTACGCCTCAAATAACTATGATTCACCTAGGACAAAGTTTGAATGTCATGGCCTTTATTTTTTATTTTATTTTTGATAAATCTCATGGCTCTTGATGACTAGTCAGCTTCTCAACTCTTAGATCCTGAAACACAGTTGGACAAGTATAAATTGGCCGATGTATTAATGTTACAGGCATGATATTCATATTAAACCTAAATCCTACAAGTTTGAGCTTTTAGGAGAGTTGGTTGTTTAACAATTAATAAAGAACTAATTACATTTTTTTTATTTATCTTCAAAGAAAAATAATTGGAGTAGGAAGAAAGAAGAGAATCTGTCCATGTAATTTTCAGCTCCAAAATCATTAATTTGTTATGCAGTTTATAATGGGAGTGAAGCAACATTGATTGAATCTTTTGCATCACTCATTTATTTTGATCATGGAGCCGTAATTTCCTTGTCACCTTTATTGCCATTTGTCTACAGCGGACATAGATATAGACTAAGCTGATGGTTCCCAAAACATTATGAAGTAATCTCTCAATGATATAGACTACCCGGGATGTAAAGATTAAGGATTCGTTGAAGCAAAAAATTGTGTTGTAAGAGGTCGAATTTGGGTGATTCAAAGCCTAACATCAATTTCACAACTTAGATACAATTGTCATGAGGACTAGTCAAATTACCTATTTTCCCCAACTAGAAAAACAGTCCTAAAACCTGGACCTGGCTTGATTAACGGCATAAGTGTGACGGTCAGAAATTAAATGGACCATAACTTGAGCTATAGGGTCGATTTGGATAATTCAAAAAGCCTAACCTCGATTTCACAACTTCAGCTACAATCGTCGTGAATGACACTAGTCCAAATTACCTCTTTTCTCAGCAGAAATTAGTCGAAACACGGACACAAGCAGGTTAATAGCCTAAGCTATGACAATTAGGAAATTAAATGGACCATAACTTAATCTATAGAGGTCGATTTTGGTAATTGATAGCCTAACCTCAAGTTCACAACTTAGGCTACAATTGTAATGAAGGCCACTAATCCAAATTACCTATTTTCTAACTGAAAATCAGCCCCAAAGATGGACATCATATAGAATTCGAATAGGGCACTACTCCCATAACACATTATTTTGCCAAACAGCCCCTTAGGGCATTAAAACTCAACCAAACAGCCCCTAGAATTGAAAATAAACCAAAGTAGGAAGAATCCCTACCTCTTGGAGCGAAGATGAAGTTTTCGGAAGTCCCGGAGACCTGAAACCTACGATCTCTCGATCTCTTCGCTTGAATCTTTAGCGAAATCCTTTGTCTCCAGTACCCACGCATAGCTCTTGGAGCGTCTCTCTCTACTCTCTCTTCTCCTCTCTCACTCTCTCTACGGGTCTTTTTTCTTTTTTTCCAGCAGAAAATCTGCTCCTTTCCCCCTCCAAATATGATTTTCTACTTTGACGTAGTCTTAAAGACTTGGCCCCACATGGTGTCATGTGTCCTACAGTGATACGAGCCGTTTCTATCGAAACAATTTATTTTTCGTCTCGGTTCAAGTTCAATTTATTTAAAATGAACTTGATTTGAGTTATTTCCTTACTCCCAAAATTCTAATATAAATCTCCTCCTGTGAGTCACTAGACCGCACATTACCTCAGTGTGAAAAAAAAAAAAAACTACTGTCTCGGAATTTGACAAATTTTTTTGGGTAACTAGATTTCATTAAGACAAATCTAACAATGAAGTCCCATTTTCGTCATCAAGAGATCAGAAAATTCCTGGGCTTCCTAAACCATTTTCATTTTCTTTGTTTTGTCATTTTTCAGAAAAATTATATTTTTCCTTGGTTTTATAGATGTAATCTTAATTGCTATGTGAATAATATTATGAAAAAATGAAGTCATGCTAAAAACACTCATGTCTCGAATACTGCATTATTTTTTCTCATATGAAGATGATTAAAATATCTTACCCTTTGATTTGTGAATAGAAGATGCTTTATTCTTGCCACCTTTTTTGTTTGAACATCCCTAGGCATGTTCCCTATTTGAATCTAAACTTGTTGATATGACCATAATCAGAAGAGTCACATTCTCCCTTGCCATATTGTGCATGCCATGATGAACGACAGAAAATTATGCAGGCTTTTGGAGAATGTCATGACCGCACATTCTGATGTTTTGCCAAGTATTGTTGAAGACTTTCTGCATGAGGAGGAGATAGGGGAAGGCAGCTAATATACTTATGGAGTTGAAGTGTTTTCTTATGTATGTAGTTCATTGACAATCTTCTCAGTGTGATGATCTTGCTTTTATAAAAATTTCAATTCTAGACTTTGTGATTTTAGTTGTAATCTATGGTATAAATTGACAACATTGTGGTGATTATTATTTCTTTTTGGGACCATGACTAATTAAGATTTCAATTATTATTTTCTTTATGCTTCAATTAACTATGTAGTATCTTAGGCCTTTCCTCATGTATTTTGTATATTTTTTGAGGTAACCCACATATACATACATACATATATATTTATTACATATGTCATATCAAAATAAATTTATTATTATTGAAAAATATTTAATAAAATATTCTCCAAGCTCTTTAAAAATAGATAGTTTCAGAAGTTAGGACTAATTTTACTCTTAAAAAAATTTGTACAACATGGGAAAATTAGAAATTTTCAAAAATGGCAAAATAATAATAATAATAATAATAAATTGTCATAATGGTTTAAGGAAGCCTAAAAAATTCTCTAGATCTCGGATGACGAAGTAGACTGCACCGTTAAATTTGTCTCGCGAAATCTAGTGACCCATAAAAATTTTGTCGAATTCTAAGACAATCGAATTTTCACAATTTTTGGGAGATAAGTCGCTAGTGACTCAGGGACCGAGATTTTACGAGAAATTCTCGGATGTCGGAAATAACGAGAAATTTAAGTTCATTTAAACTAAATTGGAGCTGAACATAAATAAATTGTTCGAGTGAAACGGACCAGAATGAGAGATGGACATTGTGCCATGTATTAAAAAAAGGTCGAGGAGGAGGAGACGGGAGGCGGTGTGGGGAGAAGAGAGAGAAAAGGGAAAAAAAATTTTCTTCTTTAGTAAGATATCTGAGTCGGATCGGTTTTACGTCGGACGAAGAGCAAAAGTTCATTCATGTATCGAGAGACTACGTGTGGGTGCCAAAATCTTGGGTTTCAGGTAGGGGAGTTTTCCTGCTTGGGTTATTTCTAACCTAAGGCCATTTAATGGCTTCGGGTTTCCTTAAGTCGTGAGAAGGCCATAAATTTCGGTCGAATTTTGGGGTGAGTGTAGAGATTTTAGGAATTTTTTGGAATATTTTCGAACAGTCTGGGTTGAATTTTGGGGACTGTTTTTGGACAACCCTGGCTAAATTTTCGGAACTATTTTTAGACAATCTGGGCTGAATTTTAATTTGTTTTGAAGCGGAGTCTTAATTTGGGTTGGGTATGGTTTTAATCCGGATGATGTCTTCGGGTTTTATGGTGTGTTTGGTATCACGATGTGCGGTGACGAACCATGAAAGGGACGAGAGGTGCCACTATTTTATGTGGGTCCAAGATTTGGGTCATTTTGTGTGTTATTGTTCGAAAATATTAAATAATATGCTGTTGTGTGGAAAAATCATGTTAATATGTGCTTACGTGATGTATTAACATGGAAATGGTGATGAATGGAAATATAAAATATATTTATCCGAAATTTATAAATGTTGTATGTAGCTCTTATTATGCATGTAACATGACATACCATGAAATGGCATATCTGCATTTCATATGCCGCAGGGACATCGGCCTGTGGGTGTATGTGCATAGGTATGTTAAATATCTCTTGATTAATGAATGGAGTAGTGAACTCATTGCTGAATGACGTCCAATAAATGTCTCACGGGTTAAAACATAAAAAGTGAAATATAATAAATGTGTGTTAGGCAAAGTAAGAAGGGGTCGTTAATCCCTCAGGTGAAAGTCCTAGAACATGGGTGTAAGAGACCCGCGGTGTGATCTAAAAAGTTTTGTATGGGTGTAAGAAGTCCAGCGATGTAGTAGAAAAGTTTCGATTGCCCAAAGAAGACACACAGGTTATAGTT
Organism: Tetrastigma voinierianum; assembly: GCA_016808115.1. Taxonomy (NCBI): domain Eukaryota; kingdom Viridiplantae; phylum Streptophyta; class Magnoliopsida; order Vitales; family Vitaceae; genus Tetrastigma; species Tetrastigma voinierianum. Next base: position 57,262 of record JAEQBH010001083.1, on the reverse strand, counting down.
ATCCACATAGACTTGGTTGTGTGATAGGAGTCGAGAGGTTGACTTGGGATTAGTTGCCTATTGTCACTTGCATTAGATGCTTGGTGGCGGTAAGGGCTGGTATATGTGTGTCATTAGTGCTTGCTGGTGACGATTGTCACACTTGGCATAGGCATGTGTGAGGAGTCGGTGAGTGACTCGGGATATGGGCATGAAGAGCGGCGTTCATATATACATTTCACTTGGATGTGTATGGGTTGGTGTGATCATTGTATGAGAAGCTGACTTGGGTGGGGAGTAACGCCTTGGGAGATTATCATTTGCGGGCGTTCTTCCATGCTGTCACGGGACCCCCTTTTTCGAATTTACATGAGTTTATAGGAGACGGGCTCAGATGAGCTGTGATTGTGAAAGTAGACATATGGCCTTGACAATACTTTTGTAAAAAGTATTTTATGTAAAAATAAGTATAAATTAAATTCTTTTGGACTGCTTATAATAGTCGGGTATGATATAGTAAGAGGGTAGGTAGTCGGACTCTTATGGATTGTAATTATTTACTTTTTTTTTCTATTTATTCTTGCTTTCATTTTTTCATCACTTCAACCAATTACCAAAATCAACATAGCCCTTAATATTTGATCAACAAGCACATAAGCTATGGGTAAACCAGATTTTGAATGAAGGAAAACATATAAGGGTAAGGACCATTCTTGGTTCACAAAAAATAAAAGGTTCATTAGGCTTAAAAAGGGTGACTACGGATATAAACATGTACAGGTTGGCAAGAAAGGCTCAAGCGGTCCAAAGATGGGCTAAATAACTTCTTTTTTGTTGTTTTGTCTAGGATTTTTCATTGAGATAATAAAACAAGTTCTAGAGTTTTATAGATCGAATCATGGTGTTCACATAACTCTTCTCCAAGCGAAAAAAATTGATTAAGAGGGTGTGACTTGTGCTTTAAAGTGCTAAGAGTTTATAGCTAAATAACCAATAAGAGGTCACATGAATATTTGTAAAATACCTCTTATTTTCCACATTCTATTAGAGTTAAATCAAGTTTTCATCATCGGCTTTTTTGAAAGCAATCAAACCAAAGTCACTGAAGTTGTTTTTATTCATGTTTTGAAACTTTAATGTTTTGTGCTTTAAAATAAACTTTAGCGAAAACAACTGAAAAACAAACACCTGGTAACCGAAAAGCAATCAACCTTGAACAAAACCCACTCAAAAGGCACTCTGAAACTGAATGAGCATACGAAGACATAAGCTATTACAAGACATTGAAACTAGATATTTTCAAAAGAATGATAACTCCCCAAACTTAACACATGCATTGTCTCGATATGAAATATTAAAAATGAAACGAGAGGAGTCCCGAGGATGATCAAGCCCCGAGATCATTAGCTTTGTGCGGATAGACTCTCCCAATCCTTATAATCTGCTCAAGTCTTGCAAAACACAAAAAAAAAAAACCAAAATGAACAAAAACAAGATCAATATGCAAAGATAGTAAAACAACAAAAACAAACAAAAATAACAAATGAATTAGAAATCCTTATTGAGCTTGGGTTCTTAGCCTAAGAAGTTGCTCCGTTTTTAGAGTCGACTTGACTCTGGAAGTAAAAGAGTTTTTGGGTTATTTATTATCCATCATGGCCAATTTTGTTTCTTAGAACAAGGATTTCACGTACATGACATGATTGAACCTTAGGTTTGATACCCTTGTTTGAGACTTATGGACCTAACTATCTCAACATTAGTATAATAGTGTTATTTCGGGCTACAAGACCTCCATACGATTGGATATTGTCCATATGGTAGCACCTAAATTCTTCTTATATTTAACCCATATGGGACTTTGGGTGAACACTTAACAACTACAAAAAAAAAAAAAAAAAAAAAAAGGATTCATCATCACTAATCATTCACTCACATTCCATAGATTTGAAACTCAAGTCATTAGCTTATTTATACTTCAAGTCACTTTTTACATTTTGAGACATTATGATCTACAAAATATCAAACCAATCAAAACATATATTGATGAGATTTAAATGAAAAAAATACTCATGTATCTTGAGGTTTGTGTAGTCTCATCATGACTAATTCATATGTTCTTTCCACTTAATTTTCAAGTACATAATCCCGGCCTCTTGACCTTAAACATTCTTTTGATAGTCTCTTGTCTTTGTCGAGTTAGTTGTTTTCCTTGTTGAAAAATTAGGTTATTTGGAGTAAATTTGGATAGATCAATTATACTAAACATAATATTGAATTTTGGATACATCAATGCAAACACCCTGTAATCCACGTAGAAATGGTTGAAATGCTAGGAAGCACAAAGTGAATGAGGGGAGACACCCACCGTAAATTTGAACAAAAATATTATTGGTAATTTTTTTGCACTATCATAGCTTATAATTTCAAACCCTTCCCCATTTCACTAAATATGACCCAACTAGTCTCAAAATAATTCTTAGTTAAATAAGGTAACCACATATACCTTAATTGATTTGAAGAACTATATTGAAGATGTTAGTGGTGTGCTTTTGGGCAATTTTGTAATTGTGTGCTCTATCGGGATAGAGCGAGTTGACCCTGAATAACGAGTTTGCTCGAGGGCGCTAAGTTAGGTGTTCTTTGGTAGGTATAGAAAGTGGATTGATGTGAAGATAATTAGTGGTACTGTTCGAGGGGAGGTTTGATAGGTATGCGCCCAAACTCCCTCATGGTTTGAATAAGATAGGGCCAATTATCAATTAATAAGTGTAGACCGATATCTAATTAGTATGAGGCCTTTTCGAGAACCTCATATGAAACCATGAGAGCACTATATATCCTGATTGTAGGAGGATAGATTCATAAGTTTCTAATAGTAGTCATCTTTAGGTTTTATTTATAAAGTTGACACTAGGGATTAATGGTGTTGCTATGGTGTCTTGTGGAGCAGGTCATAGGTTTCCAAGCCAAATATCCTAAAATAGCTAGTACTAGGGATGGTTTGTTCTCTCTCTCTCTCTCTATATATATATATATATATATATATATATATATATATATAGACACACACACATTTTGTATATATATGACTTGGAAAAATGTATCTTATAAAAATAAAGCTAGATTGGTTTTTTATAAGCTTAATTAATGTGAGATTTTCTTCTCTTGTCTCACTTTTAAAAAATTAGTTAATTTCTTATACAAGTTATATCTTACTAAATCATAACCTAAAGGGTTTTATGAACATTTCCTAAGTTACAACTAATCAAGTATGATTTTAATATCTGAGTCTAGGTCGGATTAGCAGGAGTACTTTGATTAGTATGTCTTCTTCCGTGAATTTCTATCCATTCTTTATTTTATTTTTTTGATAAAGTTCTCTTTGCTTAAATTGGTATATATGATGAAAATCAATTCCTTTTATCCTTTTATAAATTTTTTCTTTTTATAAAACTCAAGGATATGATAAAGAAGACATGGAAGAAGTACATTGATAAGAAATAAAATAAGCGGATATCTAAAATAAAATAAATAAAGAAAAAGATAACTCCCTCAAACTAAACTTCCTTAGATATCATACTTGTTTAATTATTAATGATGTTGTACTAATATTTACAGTGAATCAATGGAATGAAATGCTTAGTGAGTCTATAATTTCATAGTGTTTTAAGTAACAAAATGGTTTTAAATTTCATTCTGACAATAGCTTGGTGAAAGAAATTGATGATGCCTAAAAACATGCATATGGGCCCGAGCGTGGGCCGAGACAAACCACCAGCCAGGCTTAAGGTGGGCGGCTTGAAGCGGTGTGAGGCTACGACGGCGCGGTATGCTGATCATACAAAAACATGACGGTTAGAAACTAAGCGCCCGTCGGATAAATAGGTAATATGGATGGTCCACGTCCACCAAGCGAAGACGTATAAAGGGAAGTACCCGATCTCCATATGGTGACTCTCCACTCATTGAGGGAGGAAGGATCTCTCACGATCATTTTTAATTATCCTTTAATGTTGTAGTTGTGATAAGGAAAGAGGATTCCCACTGCCTAGTTGGGAAGATGTGTGCTCGCCCGTCTAACAAGAAGTCATCGTGATCACCCGCGATAAATACCCGACAATTCCCACGGAAGAAGGTACTTTCGATCATAAAACTATCAATAATTGATCTTTCTTTTCGTAAGAAAAAGCGACTTAGGCATCGGAGCGTTGGCATTCCGCCGGACCACCTTTCTATCGATTGTATATCAATCCGGCCCGATGAACGGCCCAGCGACTCCAGCAAGCTCCAGCCCAGTTTCAATAGAAAAAGCACCATCAGTTTGGCGTCGTTAAATGGGGAACTCTTCATTCCTTTACAAATCAATTGATTTCTTGGTAATTGATGGTATCGACTCAGCTTATGAGCAAGAGTCACGCCTTGACCCTGCGAGGATCTGAGGCCAACAAGGCCGGCGTTGATGCGGACAGCAGAGAGGCCGGCTCTTGAAGCTCTTGAGCCGCTAACAGCGAGATGGAGGCCTCCATCTCGTCGATCAACGTCTGCTAAAGGAGCGATGGAACTCACGAGAGAAGGGCAGCGCGCCGCAAGGCCTGCCCAGGCCTTTGAAGGCGGCAATACCATTCCTTGAGAGCAGCGACACCTTGGCGCCCAGGGGCGTTGATGGGAGGAGAATGCCAAACGGGGGCATGATCCCTACATAGCCCCGGGATGGTACAATGAGGGATGCACAGCGGGAATGGCGGGGTGATGGGGCAGGCCTTATCAACGAAGAAGGGGGAACAATCTTGGGACGCGGAGTTCGGGACATCCAAAGAAGGCTCATCCACATGAAGGCTCCTAAGGTCGAGCCCTAGTCTCCATGGATGCTGCAGTACGAGGCGGAATCCACATTCATTGTCGAGGTGCTGCCCGCATCCGGCGAAATTCGGGATGCATGGAATCGAGGCCTTTGGCCAGACAGAAAGAGTCCAGTAGACCACCTCAACACCTACAACATAGAGGAGTTGCATGGATACTGGGACCCAGGTGCGATGTAGAGCCCCTTTTCCATCACGCTAAAGGCTCGGCGTGGCACAGTTCCAACCTGACCTCAATCTCATCATTCAGAGAGCTCTCCATCGCTTTCGTATCCCACTTCATCGGAGCCCGAGGCCGGTACATGAAGTTGAGGCTCCACCACTGGCGATAGTAAAGCAAGGCCCATAAGAATATGAGGTCCACCATCCATAGGATAAACTCGAGTCATTAAAGGTAGACATCCCGGATGAAATTTTTTCCACTTCACGCCTTTATCGTTTGGGCTGGGCATCACGATCCAGCTAATGTTCTCGATCTCGAAGAACCCTCGAGCCCGAGCATGGCGAGTGCTCAGCTAAAGCGAGAAAAATACATCAACAGCGAGGCCCCTTGTCTAAGCGAGGCTCTTCCGTATGAGGAAAACAAAGCGAAGAAACGAGACCAAAGCCCCGACGAAAAGGCCGAGACAAATCTCCACGGAGGAATAGAAGAAAGACGGTCGATCTTGAAAGCGAGAGGTGCGTCGGGGACCGCTTGGGTCCACCCCAGCCCAAGCTGTAGCCGTAGTACCCACCTCAGCAGTTCACCCCTCTGATGGCCTCAGTGTCTCAAGTCTGATACGAGGTGCAATAAGAGAAATTTTTAAGGTGGCCGTCTTAGATGAAGACAAACCTAGCAAAAAGAGACATGACCAATTACTGCGAGTTCCACATAGATCATGGGCACAAACATATGGTTGTATTCAAGCGAAGAAGAAATCGAGATTCCTAATCCGGCGGGGACATTTAGTCGTTCGACTCTAGAAGATCAGACGGGCACCTCCTCCACCACCTCTTCCAGCGGCCTGGCCCGAAGCCATCAACGACCCGCAGGAGAGATCGATGTGATTTTCGGGTGATTCGTGGATGGTGGGAATCCAGTTCGACCAGGAAGGCTCACCTACTCTACATCAGATATGGAGAGACAAGCGGGATCTGGCAGGTAATCGACCTTCCTTGGTTGGATACCCTTGCTTCTTCTTGGACTCGACATGGGAAGGCTTCCCGACATACTGTATGACCGTTGGTAATGGGGTCATCGTGGCTAACAAAATAGTTCCACGGTGTCACGATCCAGCACGTGAGCTCAGCCAGACATCGTCTTCACATCGATTGACAAAATGGGCATCGGAAGGAGAACACAGGCCGGTAAATGCCCACTACTGAGATCCTCGAGAGAGAAAGTGCCACAGGGTCCAATACGGTTGGTACTCACTTTGGGATACCCCCGTGCAGAGGCCACAATGACGATAAAATTCCTCGTAGGTATCTGACATGTTACTAGAGCTGGGCTTTCTCTCAATGCCATAAAGGCCATCCCTTTCACTTATTATATGGTTGTCAAATTCCCTACGGAGAATGGAGTAGGAATGGTTCGAGCAGGCCAGCGGGTAGCTAGGGAGTGCTACTTGACGTTAATGAAACAGAAAGCAGTTGACAACATCCACATGGATGAGCTCGTCATGAGAGATGTACTGGACACCTTGACACGCTTAGAAGAGTTGGAACTAGTACAACTTGACAACCAACCAGAACACCTCGCCTACATCGGATCAAAATTGGCCGAGGACATCAAAGACCTCCTCATCCACTTCTTAAAGCAAAATGGGAGTATTCGCTTGGAAATGAAGGACATGGGAGGAAATTGACCAATGATTATCACCCGCTAATTTGAATGTCACCTTTCCTTCAAATAGATTAAGCAGAAAATGAAGTTTCACCCCAGACATAAGGTGATTAGAAGAGGTCGGCAAACTCCTCGACTCGGTATCCGGTAAATTATCGACTAGTTAGGTAATGTTGTTCGTCGAAGGAGAAAATGGAAAAAGCGACTCTGCATTGACTTTGATGTTAGCAAGGCTTGCAAAGATGGCTTTCACTGCCCCAGTTAACCTCATAAGCGGACGCCCTTTGCTAGCCCACAGGCTCCTCATCTTCATGGATGCTTTCGAGGTTATAATCAGATAAGAATGGACCCCGGCGACGAAAACCTTATTCGTGACCCAGGGCGAGGAGCGATGCTATTATCAATTGATGCCTTTTGGTTGAAGAGCCATTTGAGACCTACTATCGAGGTTAATTAATAGAATGTTATTGATTTTCCAAATGATGAACAACCATGGAAGTATACATAGACGACATGCTGGTGAAGTCAGTCAAGGCCGAGCTCCACGTAGACCACCTACGAATCGTTCAAGGTCTTAAGGGCCCTGCAGATGAAGTTAAACCCCGACGAAGTGTGCGGGAGTCTCGTGAGGAAGTTCTTAGGATTTATAGTCAACAGTCAAGGAATAGAGGCAAATCCAGACAAGATAAAATCCATGCTCAACATGTAACCACCCTCGAACATTAAAGAAATTCAGATCTTGAATGAGAGAATAGCTGCACTGAGTCGCTTTGTGTCCAGATCTAGTGACAAGTGTCAACCCTTCTTTCAAGTTCTGAAAAAGGCCTTCCACTGAGATACCCACTGTGAAGAGGCCTTCTTAGTGCTAAAAACTTACTTAAGCTCCCTCCTTATTCTGGTAAGCCCCTTTGAGGGGGAACTCCTTACGCTCTACTTAGCCGGTTCCGACTTCTCAACTAGTGCCACCCTGGTCAGAGAGCGGGATGGGTAAACCATGTGTGCGATCTATTCTTGGCCCAGTGCTTTGAGATGAAGCCCGGAGAAATGTATCTAAAGATGGAAAAGCTAGTTCTAGAATTTGTGACCGTTAGAAGGCAGCATGCCACGGCCTCAATAAGAACCTAGGCTCGGATATTAAAAAGCCACGTAGCTCAGTTCGTCAAGAGCCATGTAGCTCAGTTCAAAAGAGCTACGGAGCTCGGTTTTTAAAGCACAGCAGCTCGAGGCCACGTAGCTCGATTAAATAAGAGCTAATGCTTCGGTCAAATCAGAAGCCATGCTTCAGTTCAATAAAAACCCGATGCTTCAGTTTTATTAAGAGAGCCATGTAGCTCAATTCAATAAGAGCCACGTAGCTCAGTTCAATAAGAGTCGGGTAGCTCGGTTTGTTAAGAGCCACATAGCTCATTTCAATAAGAGCCATGTAGCTCAGTTCAATAAGAGCCACGTAGCTCAGTTCAATAAGAGCCACGTAGCTCAGTTCAATAAGAGTCACGTAGCTCAGTTCAATAAGAGCCACGTAGCTCATTTCAATAAGAGCCCAGTAGCTCGGTTGATAAAACTCGATAAGCGCCAGTTCAATAAAACAGCGTGCTTCGGTTGATAAGAGCCCGATCAGCTCGGTTACATAAAACCTAGTAGCTCGGTTATTAGAAACCCCGAGTAGCTTAGTTTGTTAAGAGCCATGTAGCTAAGATGCTAAGCGCACAACAGCTCAGTTATTAAAGGAGATGAATGGCCCAGAAGCCTCGCAGCCCAGGTTGTAAAATAAGATGGTAAAGAAGGCAGAAAGGTCGAAAAAAGATGGTATAAAGGAAAATATTCGTAGATCCAACAAAATCGAATTCGACATTATAGAGTCCAAGGCTCAGAGCTCGAAGTTAACAAAATAAGCAGAAATTATGAGGAAAGCTAAATGCCTGAAGCGGGTTCGAGCGGCTTCGATTGCAGACCGAACCATGTAAGTCGGAAGGTGAGTCCAGACAGTAGGAGAGGCAGCCCTTTGTAAGAGCCTCAATCTCAGTACATAAGGGAGGAGGAACGAGAGCTAAGGGCATGCGAAAACACCACGGGTTAAACCGTTATCGAGTCAAATTCTTACGCCTTCCCCTTAAGCGGGAACTTGAAAGTTTGAAATCGAGCGGAAAACTTTAGCAACCTTCTTGGCTGAAGCGAAACCACCGGAGGCCATAAGTAAAGGCCTCATCTCTCTTATCTCGGCAATCACCCTTCCTTCCTAAGCCCCGACCAAGGCCCTCTTTGCCTCTGAAGAACTCCGCGAAGCCCATGGCATTCCGTAGTTAGGCGCTCCACCGAGCTCACGGGCTTAGAAGCCTCTTGTTTGACTAGGCTTAATGTCGTGGCTTTGATGCACAACTCGTCCTGAACCACGTGTAGCTCGTCCTTGGCCACTTGCAACTCATCCTTGATCGCCCGCAGCTCGTCCTCGGCAACCCTCAACTTGCCTCGAGCCTTCTTTTCTTTATCTTTGTCTCATGCTTTCGCAGTCGTGGTGTGCTTCAGATCGGATTCATACTTCACAACATCCTCAACAAGGCATTGGATACGAGTTCGAAGGTCGACCTTCTCGGAGGTCAAGGAGGCAACTTAAGTTTTATACGCTTTCACTACTCTAGTAGAGCCCTCAACAAAGTTGGCCCTCCTTGCCAGGCTGTTCATATAGGTAGCCATCAATAGAGACAAGATAAAATTAATGGATAGTTTGAAACAACGGTGGAATGAACAAATAAAGGCGTCTGGACATACGGTGGCTGCTCCCTGAAGCGATAAGGCCAAAGCCTCCTCAACGGACATGACATCAGCCCTCTTGATGTCAAAGTCCCGTAGGATGGATGGTACAGCTCGGGCGGCGAGCTCCGAGTTACTAAGCAGTGAGTCCTCATCCCCCTAAGTTCCAAAGCAATCCCTTCCTATGATTCAAGCGAGGAGTTGGGGAAATCATAGGTTTTGGGTTTAGGAAGTGTCCTTGGGACTTCCTAGATTTTCTTCTACACTCCAAGAGGTAGGGATTCATCCTACTTTGGTTTATTTTCCCTTCTAGGGGCTTTTTGGTGGAGTTTTAATGTCCTAAGGGGCTGTTTGGTTGAGTTTTAATGCCCTAAGGGACTGTTTGGCCAAATAATGGGTTATGGGAATAGTGCCTTGTTTTGACCATATATGATGTCCAATTTTTGGGGCTGATTTTTTGTTATAAAAAGAAGAATTTGGAATTGTATACTTCAAGGAAATTGTAGCCCTATTTGAGAACTTTATGTTAGGCGGTTGAATCACCATAATTGGACCTCTATATCCCAAGTTATAGTTCGTTTTTCGAGACTGCCATAGGCTGCCCTGTTTTGGCGGAATCTACTGTCCAGATTTTTGGGACTGATTTTCGGTTGGTAAAAAGTGAGAATGTGGACTAGTATCCTTCAAAAATATTGTAGCTCTATCTAAGAACTTGCTGTTAGGCTTTTGAATCACCCAAATAGAACCTTAATATCTCAAGTTATGGTCCATTTTCCGAGACTGCTATAGCTTAGGCTGTGTAATGGTTTGTGTCCAGATTTTGGGACTGTTAGGGGACTAGTTTTGAACTAAGTCTGACATCATTAAGTGGACTATGATGGCTTGTTGTGTGGAATGTTTTTTAGGCATCTCTATGCCACAACTGGTTTTGAGGATCAAGTGTCATTGCTTGACTAAGAGTGATGTGTTTGGGTGTCGTCGTGTGCTCACAACATGTTGACATGAGATCCATTTATTGTAATGCGATAATGCATTACATGGCTTACTTGTGTGTGTCATTGCTTGATCATAGAATGACATGTTGAATAATGAATGTTGATATATGTGCATGATAGGTTGACGCGATGGCGCATGATTTATGGACGTCATATGCAGGTGATGTGATTGTCCATGACATCAATAAGTGGTGTGGATTGTGTTGTCCATGTAGCATTCATTATGCATGTGACATGATATAACATGCACTGACATCTTGCATTGCATATGCAAAGGGACATCGCATTAAATGGGTGTGAGTGCATGATTGGTAAATCAACACCGTGTTTGGTGTTTGATGGTATGTCGTGAGTACATTGTAGATCGACATTATGTTTAGTGTTCGATGGTGGGCTTAGTAAAATGGGACAACATCCAAAATGAGTCTCACGGTTGCATAAAAGAAAAAGGAAATAGAAAATCGTGTGTTGGGTATAGTAGGGATAGATACTCCCTAGGGTGAAAAACCCGGTATTCTTGGTTTGGCATATGTATCTAGCGATGAAAGTTCGAGAAAGTGTCGGGAAGGCATGGCCAACGATGAAACCCTTGAAATTTTTCTACACACAAAAACACATAGGACTTAGTAAAAACAAGTGAATATCGGAGTTTGTCCAATGGAGTTTTATTTATAAAACAAAATATTTTGTTTAGGAAAAATGGTCATTGATGGAGAATAAATGACGGTTTTGACACTTAGCATATGCATGTGTGAGGGAGTTAGTGAGGACTTAGGACATGGGAAAGGGTGAGTCACATTCTCATCCATGGCATGTGTATTAATTGAAAGAATGCCAGGATGCTTTTTACTTGAATGTGTGAAATGGCATTGCATTTGCACTTAGGTTGGGAGTAGCCCTTGTAGGAATTATTCTCTACTGGGCATTGCTCACTCTGTAGTGGGACCATATTTTAGGTGCAAGTGGTGCACTGGAGGATCGTGCTCCTTCGAGGCCGTGATTTTGAAGGATGCAAGGATGTGTATTTGATAAATATTTTTGTAAACTACATTGTAGAACAAGCTAGTTTTAATATATGTTATGTATGGAATATACAATAAACTCTTATGGACTATTGTGATATAGTTGTATATTGTGGATATGGACAGATGGACCCTGTGTCATCATTACTACTCGTTGAGACCTTCGACATGGGTCATGGATATATTCTTATACAAAGCTATATTTGTATAGCTCATCGAAAAAGGAGACTCGCCTCGATATTTTTGTGAAAATATGGATCCCGGGAGCAAATGGGACACAACAGTTGTGGTATCGGGTTACCCGAAACTACGTGAATTCCGATGGTTGATAGTTGTCAATCGACCCCGGGTTTACTACGTCACAAATTTGGTATAAGAGCTTAGGTAAACGACATCAGGGAGCTCTGTGTGGGTATCTGACAAGTATGGTCTTGATACTAGTTTGTCTTAGCTAGGTATCGCAGCCCAGGTACACAATACCTAGGACTGTCAGCATGGGTTAAATCATTGCATGGGTGCATAAGTATTATATGTTTTGTGTTCTAACATGCTCAATGTTTGTGTGTTAAGTAAATCAGGTGAAAAATACGCATGACAGATGTATATAGTAAAGGATGTGATATCAGGTTAGAGAACATAACCTTAGATTTTGGAAAATAAATGAACATGATAGTTCGGGAACTAATACTTATTAGTGTTTGGCATTATGCACCACTAACGAAATAAGAAAAAGAAATCTCAATTTGCTATTTGACATGTGTCGATGGCAAGTCATAAGGACGCAGGTTCCAAGATCGAGGTGGAGGCCGTGGAGATCACTCCAATGCCACAAAGATAAGGCAAGCAGCATTCCAACTAGAGGGTGAATCCAAAGTGAGCAGATTACAAGGCCCTTGGGGGACATAGAGGCACGACATGGGGAGAGTTCCACAGCTCCACGGGCATTTCGACAATCCATAGACATGCAAAGGCTCGAGAGTTCCTAGAGCTAAAGGAAGGAACAATGACAGTGTTAGAGTATGTGGCTAAGTTCACCGAGTTAGCCCGTTTTTCTAATGACTATGTGGCCACCGACATGGCCAAGGTGAGGAAATTTGATGATGGTCTGAAATTATCCATCCGGAGCAAGATTGTGGGATTTATCCTCCATGAGATTTTCGACTTATGGTCGATGTACGGCTACGTATAGAGAGATTGATGACGCACTGAAGCATCCGTGATGTGGGTGTTAGTCAGAAGAAGAGGGAGAATCAGTCTTCTTCTAGCTCGGGGAATAAGTAGAGGACTTCTGCTTCATGAGGATTTTAAGGACAGGGCTAAGCGAGGTTATTAGGGCCAAGGTCAAGTCAGGGCATCTAGCCAGATGTGGCAGATGACATGCTATCATTGCCACTAGCCTTGACACATGAGATGGGATTGCCTATAGAGGTAAGGATCCTAGGGTTATGGGACACCTCAGTCCCAATCATCAGTGGGACATGCACATAAGTTTGTCTCTCCTTACCCCAAAGATGGGGCTGGCGGAACCTAGACAGCCCTGTGGTGGCACAGGCACCGATTATTTCGTAGACAGGCCAGAGAGGGCAGGGCATGGGTCAAGGTCGGGTACAGGGCTCATAGGTCGGGACTTCGGGGACCCAGGGGCATGTCTACACCATTACACCTCAGACTGAACCGGCAGATCAATCAATTATTCAAGGTATGTTTCTACTATCACACCTATGGGCAAGAGTATCTTTTCTGAAAAATGGCAAAGATAGTAAAAATTGCCAAAATGGATCAGAGAGCCTAGAAAATTGCTTTAGATTCCTCGATGATAAACGACTTCACTGATTCGCTCCTTCACTGAAATCTAGTTACCCAGATGAATTTCATTAAATTCCGAGACAACCAAATTTTCACGATTTTCGAGGCGGCGCGGGTGCCTTATGACCCAAAAAATGGGATTTTTGAGAACAATCTTGAAAGTAGAATAAATAAATTAGGTAAATTTCATTTAAAATAAATTGAACTTGAACTGGGATGAAATAAAATATTTCCGAGCAAAAACGGAGACAAAAGGGTTGCGAACACGTGGTGCAACGTGGGCCTTGTCTTTAAAACTTACGGATAAGTTAGAAAAGGTCAAATTGGAGAGAGCGTGAGGGGATTTTCTATTGAAAAAAAAATAGAAACGTGAGAGAAAGAAATAAAGCATTGGGTGTCACTGTGTGTGCTCTAACATGTTGACATGAGATGAATCAAGCTTTTATATAAATGCATATCGTACGGCTTGCTTGTGTGTGTCATCGCTTGGATCATAGAATGACATGTTGAATGCGTGAATGTCGAAATATGCATGCATGATAGGTTGACATGAATGACATGATTTATGGAAGCTTCATGCAAATGATGTGATTGTCCATGACATCGGTAAGTAGTGTGGATTGTGTTGTTCATAGTATCTATTATGCATGTGACATGATATAACATGCAATGGCATGTCAGACCGCATAAGCAATGGGACATCGTGATTAGCCCAGTGTGAGTGCATGATTGGTAACCGACATATTGTGTTTGGTGTTCGATGGTGGGAGCTGCAAAATGCAACAACGCTCCAAATGAGTCTCATGGTTGCATAAAAGAAAAAGGAAATGAAACACGCGGTGTTGTGTATAGCAAAGAAGGGATGGATACGTGACTGCAGGAAAACCTGGTATTCTTGGTTAGACATATGTATCCAACGATGAAAGTTTGTGAAAGTGTTGGAAGGCATGCGGGCTTCCACGGTGAGACCTCGAAATTTGCTACCAAAAACACACTCCGACTTGGTAAAAGAAGTGAATATTGTGAGTTTATTCATCGGATTTTGGATTTATAAAGCAAAAAGCTTTTGTTTAGAAAATGGTCATTGATGCTGTGGAGCACAATGACGATTTTCACATCATAGCATGCATGTGTGAGGGAGTTGGTGAGGACTCGACATGGAGTGTGAGTCACATTCTCATCCATGGGATGGATTTAGCTGGAATGTATGCTTACTGAATGTGTGAATTAACATTGCATGTGCACTTAGGTGGAGTAGTCTTGTAAAAAATTATTCCCTCTCACTGGGCATTGCCCACCCGCCGTGTAGGGACCATATTTTAGGTGCAAGTGGTACACCGGAGGACGACGCTTCTTTGAGGTCGTGATTTTGAAAGAAGCCAGGATGTAGTTTGATAAATATTTTTGTAAACAATATTAGAACAAGCTAGTTTTAATATATGTTCTGTATAAGAGTGTTGTAATAAACTCATATGGACTAGACAGATATAGTTGTATATTGTATATGGGCAAATGGACCCCCGTGAGACACCCCCTCTCAAGTCCGACATGATTACGGATCCAACCCGATCCCGGTGGGTGCTCGATACCACTAACTTTGTGACACCCCTTCCCGGGTCCGACCCACCAGGGTCCGAATAGGATCCAGGATGATATGTTTTCTATAACTTATAAACTTTGCTTTTCATTCATATAATGTTAAACATTTAATCCTTGGAACCATTCCAGAACAAATGATACAAAATACATATACAAGCTCCATATGGAAGTAAGTTCAACATTTACATTGTTTACAAAAAGGCATATACGTTATACCAAAATCTTCCAAGGATCTCTAGTGATGTGCTGACTCCTGGGCCGCTGATGTGGATCGCTCTTACCCTCTCGGTTTCCTCTTCAGATGTACACGTGATGAAATTCGTGCTGCTTATAGCTAGTGGGAATTTACACATATGGACGACTTACCAAAGCGGTCATCCCACTTTAACCGTATGCATATATTTATGACACATATATTTATCCATTTCTCATGTCTACTTTCTTTTCTCATAACAATTTTCTTTTCTTATCATATTTCATATACTTTTCGTGTCATTTTATAATCGTGATTTTTTTGTTCTTGTAACTATATATTAACATCGTGATAGAGTGTTGGTGCTTCTATATCATATACTTTATACATTCCTTTACATATACTTTTCATTTTCTTTTATGTTCATGTCTGCAAATACCACAAAAGTGGATACGGGAGATAACTGTATGTACCCGAAGGTACTATCACTGTATGAGACAGTGATCTCTGTTGATTAGTGCCCAAAAAGTGATATTTTGAGCCATGTTTATCGCAGGTTTTGAGAACTTTTTGTGTACTAATCAACGTAATTAACCCAATTGGCACATCAATGTCCCGGCTATACTACTAATCACATTTTGTGGCTGTTTTTATAGTTTTTGCAAGATAATCAAGAAAAAGTTCAAGCCAATCCAAGCAAGAAGAATCCAAGCCGAACTTGTAGCTCACGGCAGAAGTCGGAAGGAAATTGGAGCCATAAGCTGAAGAAAATTGGAACACTGTAGAAATTTTGTAGGGTTGTGAATTTTCGCAACCTATGATGCCTCAATTTTGACCTACAGTTGGCCTTTTTGTGACTTTTTCCTAAACGACCCCCTATGTATTTATGGTAGTTCTGACATTTTGTAATTTCTCTCGACTCAAAGCAAAGATATAAGCCCCAATCAAGCCTCCGTACAAGAGGACTCGATGTACAAAATCTACGCCCAAAGCTTTTAGTTCTCCCACTTTTCATCTTATCTTTGATTTTCTCCCTCTTTTTCCTTCATTTTCTCACCTGCCAAACACCCCTTGAGGATGACAACTCAAGGGATGGTTGCCTAAATCCCATCATCCTTGAAGAGGAAGGCCACTAGGCCAAATTTTTGAGGTAAACTGGTGTCCTCTATTTTTTCAACGCATGCAAGTATGATCATTTATGTCTTTGTATCTTGCCTCAACCTTAAATTCTTCTGATGTACCCTGATTGGCCAGTACTTGGCAAGATTTTAAGGCTCAGTGGATGCTTACCACTAGATCCACTGAGGCTCGCTTAGCCGCTTATTTATTTGCCTCTCAGCAGGGTTAGGTCAAAGGATCATTTTTATCAAGTGAAACATAAATGACCAATAAATGCTCTATCTCAAGAGAAAAAACTTTAGGGTTCGGGGCTTTATGGCTAAACGAAGATCCGCCCGGGAAATGATTATAGTCATCCTCCCCTTAACGCGAAAAGGGCCTCGAGACCCTCGCCAATTTTTAAAACTTCAAACCTGGCCTGAGACTTCAAGGAGTTCGTTTTACATTCTATTTCATTTTGTTTGAAGTTTTCAAACCACCAATCACACTGTTTTTAAAAAAACCCCAAATCCAAAGTGAAATCACCATTTTTCATCAACTGTGAATCATTTTGTGCAAAAAAAACCCATCCCTGAGTTTGACCCTAAAACCACTATACTGTAGTAGCTTTGCTATGGTCAGAGGGAATTTAGGGCGCAAATATTGTTGATTCCGGGTACACCTACTGCGGCACGAATCATCTGTATGACCCAAATCCGGGGCCGCTTATGCTGATCCAAATGGGACTATGTCATTTACCCAAACGGGCCCCTCGACACGATTTGTATGTTGTAGCACTGTGTCCCTATAGGCATGCCTATTTATCCAACTACACGGTCATAGGCAGGCAATTAGTATTATTATGTTTTCTTAATAATCTTTCATGTATTAGAAAGATATCTCATATACATGAATACCTACTGATATCATGTATACTTAGGAGATATTAATTATCAAATAATCTATTAGTAGTTGAACTCGTACTTTTTCTCATATAACAAATTTATCTACTTATTTTTACTTTTAATAGAATTATACTGTTTAGGAACTTACTATCCTATCATGGGCATTAAGTTTTGCTCACACATCAAACGCCGAGGTACAAATATGCTTTTTTTTTTAATACTTAGTTTCACTCTTATTTAACCTCATTAGTCATTCACTAGGGTTCCTATACTTTTGGTGTATGAAGTTGGGCTTAAAAATGTCAAAATTATAAAGAACCGCCATAAGGAGCAATGGTATCGATACCACTCGACCTAAGACCGTACCGACTCTGTCGAAAGGAAAGGGGTACCGATACCACTTCGATGGCACCGCATCATTTGGGTCTATGCATAAGTGGTACCGGTACCACCCTGTTCTGGTACTAGTACTAGTCGCGGAAATTGCCCAGAAATGGCAGATTTTCCCTATTTTACTCGCTTTTCTTCCATACTCTTCCTCTATTCCATCTTACTTCAAAAACCTATCATGAATTCCTCCCAAAACAACTCTAAAATGGGTCATAACCCATTTATCAACCAAACATGAAGATTAGTTAGGGTTTGTTATAAACCCAAACTCAATTACTTGTAATTAAACCCAAAATCTATACTCAAAGGAGTGACTCCAGATGTCAACTGAGAGTACAAACTAGGGTTTTATCAACCCTACCTTAACACCCTAGGTTCAGATGAAATCCTAACTAAACCCTAGGTTTGGAACAAGCTATTATCCATACAATTCCATGGAAATCCATACAATTTCATGGAAATCCATACAAACTTTAGAATTCCATACCCAAAACCCTACTAATTCCATACCTTTGATCTTCATTAAACTCCTCTTCTCATTCTCTTTTTCTTCTTCTTCTTCTTCTCCTCTTCTCTTCTCTTCCTTCCACTTTACGTTTTTGTTCTCTCACAAATGAGAGAACAAACTTGATCTTATCTCTTTTTTATTGATTTCACTTTCCTTTATTTACTCATTAGTCTCTCATCTTCATTTATTTGCAATTCAACTTATACTATACTCTACTTTGGCATACAATCTTATGAGATTATGACCCTTAGGTCCTAAATTGGTAAATGACCAATTTACCATTGTCTTTTGCAGATAGTCCGGACAGTTTGGGCTAAAGTTTCACGATTGTTTGGAGATAGTCCGGACAGGATTTTCGAGCTATCCTGGACTATATCGAGGTTTGGTTTTGATCCCTGTGATCGACATGTCTTGAAGCAGGGGTGTTTTATCCCAATACTCACAGACTTAACTCGTGAAAGGACCGACAGGTGTCCTATTTTATGTCGGTCCGAGATTTGGGCCATTTTGTGTGTTATTGTTGTAAAATATTAAATAACATGTTGTTGTGTGTAAAAATCATGCTAATATATGCTAGTTGATGTATTAACATGAATTGCATAGATGTAAAATTATATGTAAAAATTATAATTGTCCATGGTGTATTAATGTTTCATGTAGCACTCATATATACATAACATGAAGGAAAATGCATTGGCATCATGCATTTCATATGCATGGTCACATTGCGTCGAAAGGGTGGGTTCATGGTATTGAGTATCTCAATGTTGTGAATGGGTCGAGCTCTAAAATGGAACAAAGTCCAAGATGAGATTCATGAGTGTAAATTGATCAAATGATAAATTACATGTTTTAGGCGGAGCAAGTCAGTGATTCTCCGTGGTGAAAGACCAAAATGTTATTCATGGTTAGACATGATTCCCGACGATGTAAGTTCGCGAAAATGTTGGAAAGACGTGCAGCGTCCTACAGTGAAAACCCGAAAATTAGTGGCCCATAAAAGAAAAGAAAATCATGATTTAATAAATTAAAGATTGGAGGGTTGTCCAATGGGTTGAGTCATTGGGTTAAACACCGATGACTTGTTTTTTACACTTGGCATTCCAGGTGTGAGGGAGTCGGTTGGGACTCAGGTTGTGAGTATGAGGGGTCGCATCTCATGCATGACGCGGAACATTTCATATAATGTCAGAGCAAATTGTACGAAATGTGATTGATGTTTATGTATGCCATTGCATGTGCATTTTAGGTGGGGAGTAACCCTTGTAGGAGATTACCACTACTGGGCTTTGCTCACTCCCTGGCCGTGGGACCCCTTTCGTGCATACTGTGTCTGGGGCAGGGTGTGGCTGACTCCAGATACGGGATGAGAGCTAGATATAGTTCATGTATACCTTTGCTGTATAAAAGGACTCCAAATGGACCGTTGATTTAAATAGTCTATCATATATTTTTGTATATTAGTGAATTAAATATGTAGAATAAGTCTCAATATATTGAGACAAATTTAGTGTGATATCGGGACACCCGATATCCACATGTTTTCCTGTGTCAATGAAGTCACAACAGACCCCCGGATAGGTGTCACAGAGCCATCCCAGACGGTAAGTCTCTAGATATCTGGACTGCCTCGGCATAATTTCTATGGCTAAGTCCACCTCCGAGTGGAATACCGCAACTCTTAAGGAAATACATGGAAATTCCCTTTACTAACGGAATCGTTTCTACGTCGCCGACTCTCTCGAGTCAAGTATCATGGCAAGAATGTGTCACACTTTTCGCCATAAATCTCCTAGCTTGCATAGCGGAGATCACATTGACATTGCACTTGTTCTAATGCCTTGTACTATCACCTTAACTGCTAGATAATCTTAACACTACTATCTTTTGACCACAATTAACGATACTTCTGCTTAGATACCAATCCATCTCCCATAATCAAGTCAAATTTAAATGGTAAGGGTATCAAATCGGCTAGAAACTCTCTTGCTTGTATAACAATAGGGCAATTCAGATATCGCTTATTAACACGAATACTATGCCCCCAATGGACTAGTCACACATGTACGCCATATACTAATTTCTCCATCACGGTATCTTATCAAATACATGTTCAATGCATACATATGAAACGGAACTGTGGTTAATCAATGCATGCATCTCAATCATAGAGAAAATATAACAGCAATCACTTCGTGGAGCATCCCGATCCTCGGGCGAGCCTTTATCGCGATATGCTCGTACCGGGCACTCAAGGCACGATCTACCGCCTCTCGACAATCGCACTCCTCGTCCCTCTATGTCGGCTCGCCTCCTCGAATTCTTACCTCATCTCTAGTCGACGGATGGTGTCGCGGACCTCTCTCTACTATTACTCCGAGGATTCCTATTGTCTCTGACTCTTTGGGGGACAATTTCATCGAATGTTCAAGTCAAGACCAAGCACCCTCCTCTCAATAATCTACAAACCCCTAAATTTCGTCGATGGCAAATCGAAATTTCCGAATTTCTTCTTGTCCAACTCAAGCACTCCTCAATTCCGCACTCGGTGTTACATTGGACCCCTGCCTTCTACCTCTGGTAGCGAAACTATATTCTGATTGAGTTGGAGATTTCAGCTTTTCCCTCGAGAAAGACGGCTCCTTTAGAAAACTTTATTTTGAGATCTTTCTTGCCGCTAGTTTCTAGTCTCTATTTTCATTGTGGCTTGGACCAACCGGATGGAGAATCCATCAGCTTGAGAGAGAAGTCATAGGTGCCAAATACCTTGATGGAATCATGCCTATCCTCAATCTGCTCTACACAATCAAATAGCGCCCTGTTTGGTGACCTCAACTCCTCGTGATACTGTCGAGATGATCGAATTCTTTCTCATATTCGGGCACCGACAAGTTCTCGCTTCAAATTCAGAACTGCTTTCCACTTGGTCTCCGCACATCTTTGCAACGCATTTTGCCCGAACTCTGGACAAAGAACTCCCAAGTCATGGATTTGGAACTTTCGACTTCAACGTAGTTTACTAGTCATAGGCCTCACTTTGCAATAATTATAATTCTGCACATGATACTTTGGATCGGGAGGGCATCTGAATTTCCTCCAATATTCTTTCTAACTTTTTCGCAAATCAAAATGATTTATGTCATCGCACCAAAACGAGGCTCCCGACATCTGTGATTTGTATGTCGCTAAAGACTATGTCCCTCAGTCATGCCTATCTATCCAACCATCCATTTCATTAAAAGGGTAATTCATGTTATTATGCTTAATAATCTTCATATGCATAGAAAGATATTTCATACAATAATACCTAACGATATCATGTTTACTTAGAGATATTCATTATCAAATAATCTATTATACATGTTGAACTCGAACTTTTCATATAAAAAATTTATCTACCATTCAGACTTTAATAGAATTATACTTATTTAGAACTTACTATCCTATCATAGGCATTAAGTTTATGTAATTCAATATCAACATGTCGAGAAGGGCTGGCTTCACGGCGCCGAAAGTACAATGTTACTTAGTTTCTTCCTTATTTAACCCTAATTAGTCATTCATCAGGTCTCTACACTGCGTATGAATTTAGGCTTAAAAATGTCAAAATACAAGAAATCCGGGCTGCAAGGAGCATTGGTACCGACACACTTTGACTCGCAACGCTATCCACGCTTGGTGATAGTCGCGAAATCGCCTTAAATGGCAAATTTTCCTCTCTTTCACCTCGCTTCTTCCATACTCTTCTCTATTCCATCTTACTTCTAAAACTCATCATGAATTCCTCCCAAAAAAACTCTAAAATGGGTCATAGCCCATTTATCAACCAAACATGAAGATTAGTTAGGGTTTGTTATAAACCCAAATTCAATTACTTGTAATTAAACCCAAAATCTTTACTCATAGGGAGGATTCCATGCTCAACTTATACAAACTAAGGTTTTATCAACCCTACCTCCCAACACTTGTGGTTAGGATGAAATCCCCACCAAACCCTAGGTTTGAACAAGCTACTATCCATACAATTCCATGGAAATCCATACAATTTCATGGAACCATACAAACTTTAGAATCTACACCCAAACCTCAACACCTACAATTCTTGACTTTCTAAACTCCTCTTCTCCTTCTTCTTTCTTTCTTCTTTCTTCTTTCTTTCTCTTTCTCTTCTCTTCTTCCTTTCTTATATTTTTGTTCTTCACAAAATGAGAGAACAAACTTGATCTTATCTCCTTTATTGATTTTTACTTTCTTGATAATTACTGTCCCTCATCTTCATTTATTTGCAATTCAACTTATACTATACTCTTACTTTGGCATACAATCTTATGATAGCTATGTACCCTAGGTCCTAAATTGCAATTAATTAATTACCTTGCCTTTGTATAAATTCGGCTTTTTTTCTTTATTTTATTTTAGCATTATTTCATTCTTGGAAAATATACATTTACTGTTATTATACCCTAAACATGCTATAAGACTGTCAGGGTATGATTTGGGGTGTTACACCCTGTGTGGTCATTACTACTTATGTTGAAACCCCGTGACAGGTCATGGATATTGTTCCTCTATACGTGTTGATATTTGTAGATCTCCTCGAAAAAAGGAGACTCTGCCCGATTTTTGTGAAAATGTAGATCCTGATAAATGGGACACAACAGTGTGGTATCGGGTTACCCGAAATCAGTCATGTGACACCCCAAATTTCGGGGGGTCTTTTTTTTTCCCTAGTAATTAGTGCACTTAGTTCAATGATAAATTTTTTTGGAATTATGTGAGCACTAAATGCCATCCTCAGGTATATGGTTAGATTCTAGACTCATAGATCTTTCCATAGAGTCCAAGAACAAGCCAAACGGACTTCGGACGAGGAAGTTATTGTCATTCGAAGTTGGCGTTGCCGAGCTCATTCCCTAGACGAGGTCAGCTCGGCCAAAGGATGTCACCGGCCGAAGAGGCCTGGCCACTTGGCCATATTTGAGCACTAAATGCCATCCACAGCATGTGGTCAGATTCTTAGACTCAAGGATCTTTCCATAGAGTCTTAGAACACTTGAAACGGACTTCCTCGGACGGGAGGCAAGGTCATCCGGTTGGCGCCCATATGAGCAGCAACCGACGCGGCGCAACCGACAGCACCTACTTCTTTCTCGGCCTTTTTCTCGAAAACCATATGAGCTCAGATTATATTGAGCCATATATATATATGAATTCTAGACTCAAAGGGCTGTGAGAGCTCATTTAACGCATAAACAAACTGGACGAGAAAGTTATGAACGTCCGGGCTGGTACGCACGAGCTCATTCCTGGGACGAGGTCAGCTTCCATGCAAATTTCATGCGTAAGAGCCCATGCAATCTGCGCGAAGAGCTCATGCGCTGGCGTAAGAGCCTGCGCGAAGAGCTTATGTGGAAGAGCTCACAGCCTACGGAAGAGCTCATGTAGCTAATGTGAAGAGCCTCATGCAGCTCATGCAAAAAGAGCTCATGCGTAAGAGCCTGCGTGTGCCTCATGCGGAAGAGCCATGGCGTTGTTCTCACGCAGCTACGCAAGCAGCCTACGCAGCCTCATGAGAGCTCATGCCGCGGAAGAGCCCGCAACTATGCGGAAGAGCTCATGCAACCATGCGTAAGAGCTCATGCAAGTCATGAAAGTTTATGCGTAAGAGCTCATGCGTCATGAAGAGCTCATGCAGCTCATTCTAAGAGCCCATGCAAATTTCATGCGGGAGAGCCCATGCAGCCATGCGGAGAGCTCACGCAGCCATGTGCCAGAGCTCAGGCACACGCGAAGAGCCCATGCGCCATGCGGGAGAGCACATGCAGCTCATGCGGGAGGGCTCATGCAGCTCATGCAGCAGAGCTCATGCAGCTCATACGTACACTCATGCAGCTCATGCGCCAGCTCATGCGTACTCAAAGACAATATGTCGCTTTTCTCGGGCTAGACGAGCCTGTCCACGCTCTCATCCTCTCAGACCCTTCTGAGTAAAAAGGCTATAACTTGGGCTGTAGAGGTCCGATTTGGGTGATTCGAAAGCCTACATCAAGCTGACTAATGGGGCTACAATTTCTATCAAGGATGCTAGTCCAAATTCTCACTTTTCCTTGACCGAAATTCAGTCTCAAGACTAGACGTCTCATAGGCTCCAAAACAGAATGCTACTCCCACACACCACACAAGTGAGCTCACACACAATACGCCTCATCCCAAATGAGCTTGGCCTGCAGAGGTCAGCCCATCCTAGGAGAGCTCAGCCAGAAGAGGTCAGCTCGTCCTAAGAGAGCTCAGCCAATAGAGCTCAGCCACACAGCTCATTCTCTCCGTTGAACTCGACCACTATTACGCCTCGCCTCCCCGTACCCTTCCGAGTAAAAATTTCATAACTTGGGCTGTAAAGGTCCGATTTGGGTGATTCGAAAGCCCACGTCAAGCTCACTGATGAGGCTACGATATACTAGAGGGCCACAGGGCCAAATTCCTTTTCTGCCCAATGAAAAACAAATCTTAAAGTCCGACTAGAAATAACAAAGGTAAGAGAAAACCTTTGCCAAATTGTATTAAACATATGAACTGAGTTTAATTACAATTTATCTCACAATATATCTACACAAAACTGGATAACAGTCCAGTACATAACAAAATCGGATTTTCTGCCCAGACTTTTACAAAACACATAATAAGCCATGCTTGACCTTCTTCTCAACTAAAGCCTCATGAAGTGCCTTCCCTTGGTGCACCTGCATTCGAACAAAGTTTTTCCCACGACGGGGTGAGCCATGCCCACAGAGAAAGTCTCTTTACAAGGGCTTACTCCCCACCTAAGTGCATGCAATGACACATAATTCACATAAATCATTCACACACATTCATATAAAATATGCATTATCTCTATATGAATGTCTATGTCATGTCCCGCTTCCCGAGTCCTCACCGACTCCCCACACACGCCATTTTCATGGCTGAGAACCGTTTTCAAAACAAAGCTTTTATTTAAATCCACCGGACCACCAGTATCAAACCATCGACCATCTCCAAAACTCTTTATCGACAACCTCCTAGTACCCATTTTATTTATGCACTCACACCCGATGACGCGATGTACAAGGTCGCAAGCTGGATAATATTATCGCATAATCGTTATACATATCGAAACGCATGCACAGCAGATCATATTATCGGTATCATGTTAAGAATATGAGTACAACACAATATCACAGACATTGATATAATATCTAAATAACACACACAGTATTAACAATATTTGACACGGTCGCATCGTCCAGAGACATTCGAAATCACAAACACGGCTCAGAACGTCCTTACCCAACACAGTTGTCATCGACCCGGCATTATCATCGGTCATCATCCGTCGCACGAAGATCATCAAATGATGATTTCAACCCGCAGAGAGCCCTCGGCGATCCACGCACTCACTCACAAACGGAACTTGTCTCGTCTTCCATACCACCCCACCGATTTATCTTAGGTGGAGGAGACTTCCCCCTAGGTGTAGGACACCATGCTTCTTCCTCATGACACATAGCATCCCACATGTCATCATACCCACTTTTCTTCCCACTCACCTCATGCAAAGCCTATCCAAGACACTCCAAGATCCACTAACATTTATCCCTCATACAAGACCACTTTCTTCATGCATGATTTAAACTCACACTTGGCACACTCGCCTCCACTAATGTGCCAAGTGTTTGCCCTCAAGTTTCCACACGCGATGTAATCCTTTCATGCCACGCGGCTCACTCTCGTTGGCCCATTTACCTCGAATACGCAAATTCGAATTATCTCTACTCAACGAATTGAACAGGTACCTAGATTTCGCGAGATCGAACTCAACGATGTGATCCGTGTCGTCCGAGATCTGTGAAAATTCCAAAGATTTTGACTAATTACCATTTAACCCTTTTTAAAATTTGAATTTTCCTAGGCTTCACATTCTCCCCTTAAAAGAACAATTTCTCGTCCCGAAATTACCACACATATGCATACAATCACATGGATATGCAATGGGGCCTCATTTACCATCCACATCGCATCTTCTCGTCCCGAAGAGGAAAGGATATCCGCACGCATCGTGTCCTCATGCTCCCACATGTTGCCCTTCCACTCCTGCTTCCACAACACCTTTACTAGCCCCTCACGCTTTGGCGTCTGCAAAACCCGCTCCCATTATCCATAATATGCACGGTGTCCCTCTTCGAAGGTCCCATCTCGTATTATTAACAAGCTCGCTCCAAATTCCACTACATGAGTTGATCCGGGAGTGTACTCTCCGAGCATGTAGACATGGAATACCTCATGGACACCCGATAAACCCTGCGTGGTAATGCTAATCGATATGCAACCGCCCCCACCCTCTCGAGTACCTCGAAGGGCCCAATAAACCGCGATAGTTTCCCCTCACTTTCCGACCAAGCCACTCCTCTTGTGTGCATCACCTTTAAGAAGACACATGATCACCCCGACCAAACCCGCAGCTCGTCAGAGGCCCCATCGCATAACTTTCCGTCGGCCCGAGCCGTGAGAAGACGTTTCCGTATCAGACCCACTTTCTCTGTGGTGTCTCGAATCAAGTCAGGACCCGTGGTGGAGCTCTCTCCCACCTCCGTCCAACAAATCGGTGATCGACATGGCCTCCCATATAAGGCCTCATAGGGTGCCATTTGTATGCTTGCTCGATAACCTGTTAGAGAGTACCCTACCAAGGGCAAATGCTCTTCCTGGGCCTACTCCTTGAAATTCCAGGACACATGCTCTCGCAAAGATGTCCTCTAAAACCTGTATGGTCCTCTCAGACTGACTATCGGTCTGTGGATGAAAAGCGGTGCTCATCATCAACTCGCAGTTCCCACTACTTTTCCGGAAACTTTTCCAAAAGTGTGTCGTGAACCTGGGATCTCTGTCCGACACGATGGATACCCCGCACTCCATGTAACCTAACACCCGTGATATACAACCCGTAATCTCTAGTGTAAAGGTCATCCGCACGGGTTAGGAAATTCAGATTCACTTTAATGAGTCTACCCACCTACGACCCACAATCGCGATCATGTCTACGCGATGTTCAGTGGGTAAGTGAGTCACAAAGTCCATCGTGACATGCTCCCACTTCCACTCCGCTACCTCCAATGGCTGGAGTAGCCCAGTAGGCCTCTGGTGCTCGGCCTTTACTTGCTGACATGTGAGACACCGTCGAACAAAATCCCCAACGTGTCTCTTCATCCCGCTCCAATAATACTGGCGGCGAAGATCTTGATACATCTTGGTGCCACCTAGATGCACTGCGAAAGGAGAGCAATGAAACTCCTTGAGGATCTCCTATCTCAACTCAATCAACTGGGGAACCACTACCCGTCCTCTATACCGGGCTACCATTCCGCGTGGGATCTGGCCCAAACTGGCCACCGTACTCCGGATCGTATCTCGGCCCCCGATGGACACTATCTCCGTCCCGCCCGACTCGATCACCGGTCAAAGAGGGAAGGCATAGCCACTAAACTTCCCATAACCCCGAGCCGTCAGATCAGAACCTAAACCCGTCCCATTGGCCTCGAAAGATCCGCCACTCCCGGAAGCCATACTAGCCAATGCCCCCGGACTTCCAACTCCGAGTGCATCACCACCACATTTACCTTACCAGATGGTAATGCAAAGTGAAGTCATAATCCTCAAGAACCTGCATCCATCTACGTTGCCTCATATTGAGGTCCCTACTGCGGTGAAAATATACTTCGCAGGGTCTGAGTACACTCGAACTTCTCACAGATAAGTAGCGGCCCAATCTTCGCGCGAAGACAACGGGCCGCCAACTCCATGTCAAGGCGAGGGTAATTCTACTCGCGATTCTTCAACCGTTGAGAACCATAAGCCACTACTCTTCCGACCGAATCAAACACATCCTACCGTTCTCGCATCACAAGACACTCAGTAATACCTCGGGTCTCTTTCCGGATCACCGTAATAGGAGCCGAAGTAAGCCTGTTCAATTCCCTGAATGCCCTCTCACACACGTAGTCATTCCACTCAAACTTGACTCTTCCGGTCAACTTAGTCATAGGTGCTGGGCAAATGGAGAAAATTTAATAATCTCTAATATCCAAATAATCCAAATCATATCTCAAAGATCGACTTCGCCCCAACTCATAATACCAACCTTCTCGGGTCTACCGACACACTGCCGACACGACATATCCTAGAAATCTCACTCTTCGTAGCAAAATTCACACTTGCCGACTTGGCATACAACTGGACGGTCTCTCACACCTATAACGAATTTCGCTGATCCTCATGATCCTCCTTGTCTCGCAGTGCATCAAAACATCGCCCACGAAAAACTACCACAAACCGATCTAAGTAGGGGTGGAAGACCCCATGCATCGATCCATGAATGCCGCTTGGTGCATTCGCTGAACCGGGCGCATCATCAGCAACTCCGGAATGCCGGTATCAAACTCGAACGTCTAGGATATCTTCCTCCCTAACTCAACTGGTGGTACCTGGCATGAGATCTATCTTGCAGTACACCCACGCCTCTCAACCGATCAAACAACTATCAATCCTTGGTGCGGATACCGATTCTTGATCGTCACCCTGCTCAACTGTCGGTAGTCAATGCACAGTCGAAGGGTCTTATCCTTTTTCTTAGCAAATTGAACCCGAGCGCCCCACCCGGTGAAGTGCTCTGGCCTAATGAAACCCTTGTCCAATAATCCTCGATTCGACCTTGAGTTCCTCGCATTAACCGCGCCATCCATGGAGTCATAGAAATGGGCGACGCATCAGGTGTAGCCTCAATGACAAAGTCTACATCCCTCCTGGGAGTGTAATCCTCAGAACTCGTCTCGGAAAAACATCCTCAAACTCTCACATACCACCCGAGGTAGACCTCAAACCCCGTCCCGCTCTCGCCCTCCAAGGCTTACTAGCCAACCTATTAACCGGTCCGTGCCATCTAGAGTCATACACGCCCGAGGTAAAAGCATCATGCTTATCCCCCGAAATGTAATAATACGAATACCATCCTCTGCGTAGGCAAGAACCTCCCACGATAATCAATGACGACCGGTGCCGTCAACCAATCCATGCCAAGAATGACATCAAAGTCCGATATGTCCATCACCCGAAGATCCATCGTGAGTAGAATCCTGATCCCAACTCACACCGACATATCCGATCAATCCTCACCCTAACTCCTGGGAGAATCCCACATGTAGCCTTCCAAGGATTCAACCTTAGCTCCAAAACATTCACACAAGACGCAGCAATAAAAGAACGATGGACCAGACCAAACAATACTCTTTGTTCACAGGCAACAGAGCAGAAACATACCTCGTATAACCGACTCCGATATGTGGGCCCGGCTCCGTGGTGTAACTGAAAAACACGCCCCTCGGGTCCCCCGGGGGTCCCGGCCCCGTGGCCCCGCCCTCAACTCGACTCCATGATCCGGCCTCTCGTCTATCTCACAAACAACCGGGGTAGCCCGCTTCACCCGGACCGGGTATCCTGCTCCCTTTGGCCCATGCTAGGGTAAGAAGGAACATACTGTCGGTCTCGGAAAGTGTGTCCTGACCGATGACTGACCGAGGTGTCCCATGACCCTCGGGATCCTTCTTGCCTCAGGCAATCTGGCCTCACATGTCCAGCCGATGGCAATGATAACATGTCACCGTCCCCGACCGCTAGAGCCCCGATCCGGGCTGGGGCCCCGAAAGCCATACCTCGTCTCGAAACCCGTGGAACGTAGTCCTTCGCTTTCTTCCGAGGTCGGCGAAGGTCGACCCTCCTTCCGCTTTATCACCAAGACCCGTATCTCGAATGCTCCGTGCATCATCTATCTCTCTCTATGGCCAAAGTCAGTCTTAACATGTAATCCACGCCTTGCATAAGAATTCCCACACCCCTCGCTTCCTGATGGACAACTTCAAACCATCCTCGAACTTTTTCACCTTGGCCATGTCTGAGGCCACATAATCATCCCCGAAAACGCGCTAACTCAGAACTTAGCCACGCACTCGAGCAATCGCCATCGTCCCCCTCGCTTTCAACTCATGAACCTGTGGCTTTCAGATTGCCTAAAGCAGACGAAAACTTGCCCACATGAAGAGCCTCAAACTCCTCCCACATCATTGCCCCAAATTTCTCGTGGGCTTTAACCTAGTCCCACCATACCGACTCACCTCTAGCTGAAATGTAATAACTCGATATTTGTAACATTGGAGGTAATCTCCATAGCCTCTAAAACTCTCTCAACCTGTCGGAACCAATGGTCCGCCACCATCGGGTCCCCTCATCCCCTAAATGCTGGAGGATGATGTGCTATAAACCGCTGAAGGTTGTTCGGTCCTCCCGTCCCCAACCGCACCGCCAAATTTATGCAATGGCAGCTAGCCTGCAAGACAACATGGCCTCTACAAAGGCCTCCGATCAAAAACAGTGGTATTCGGGCGACCCCTGTGTCCCCTTCCTTGACTTGCCATCTACATATATCAATAGCAATTTATTCATTTATTTATTTATTTATTTATTTTTTCGAACCCCTAAGGTTAACTTCTCACCCTAGTGTTCAATACCCTCAGACATACTATTCACCAAGCATAAGAATTCATATAATATATAGCATAATATCATGCAACAATTAATGTAATGCACAATGGATGCATGATCTAAACCCATGCCCATTTAGCCCAAGGTAATCGTGTACCTAACATTTTTTTTTATTTTTTATTTTTTTTCCTGATACCTAACTGTTATTGTTAGTATCAAGTGTTCAACACTAGGTATTTATAAACCTAGGCTCTGATACCAAGCTGTGACACCCCAAATTTCGAGGGGTCTTTTTTTTTCCTATTAATTAATGCACTTAGTGCAATGATAAATTTTTTTGGAATTATGTGAGCACCAAATGCCAACCTCAGGTATATGGTTAGATTCTAGACTCAGAGATCTTTCTATAGAGCCAAGAACGCGCAAAACGGACTTCGGACGAGGAAGTTTATGGTCATCCGAAGTTGGCGTTGCCGAGCTCATTCCCTAGACGAGGTCGCCTTCCGCTAAAGGATGCCGTACCGGGCCGTAAGAGGTCGGCTTGGCTATATTTGAGCACTAAATGCCATCCACAGGCATGTGGTCAGATTCTAGACTCAAGGAGCTTTCCATAGAGTCTAAGAACACTTGAAACGGACTTCGGACGGGGAAGTTATGGTCATCCGAAGTTGGCGCTTCATATATGAGCAAAGAATCGACGCGGCGTGAATCGGACAGTACCTACCGCTCTTTGTCTTTTTTTTCGAAAAACCATATGAGCTCAGATTATATTGAGCCATATATATATGAATTCTAGACTCAAAGGGATTTCCGTAGAGTCTACGAACGCATGTGAAACCGTACTTCGACGAGAATGCTATGATTGTCCGGGTTGCATTGCACGAGCTCATTCCCCTAGACGAGGCCGCCATGTACCATGCAGCCTCATGCAGCCTCATGCAAGAGCTCATGCAGCCTGGCGGAAGAGCCCATGCAGCTCATGCAAACATGCGGAAGAGCTTTACGCGTAAGAGCTCATGCGCCTTCATGCGGAAGAGCTCATGCAGCCATGAGAGCTCATGTACCTCATGCTAAGAGCTCATGCAATTATGCGGAAGAGCTCATGCAGCTCATGCAGAAGAGCTCATGTAGAAGAGCTCATGCAACTCATGCGGAGAGCTCATGCAGCTCATGAAGAGCTCATGCAGCTCATGCAGAAGAGCTCATGCAACCATGCAAAAGAGTCATGCAAGAGCCTGCGTGAAGAGCCTGCGTAAGAGCCCATAGCAAGAGCTCATGCAAATCTCATGCGAAAGAGCTCATGCAGTAAGAGCTCATGCAAATTTCATGCAGAAGAGCTCAGCGCGGAAGAGCCTGCGCGGAATGCAAACATGCGCAAGTTCATGCAAGAGCTCATGCGCTACGCGAAGAGCTCATGCGGTTCATGAAGAGCTCATGCAACTCATGGAGAGCCCATGCACCATGCGAGGAGCCTGATGCAGCCTCACAGCCAGTTGCTCATGCAGCCTGCGCAAAGAGAGCTCATGCAGCCTCATGCGCAAGAGCCCATGCAGCTCATGTGCGAGCTCATGTAGCCATGCAGTGCAGCTCATGCAGCTCATGCAACAGAGCTCATGCAGCTCATGCAGGAGAGCTCATGCGGGCCAAAGACAATATGTCAGCCTGGGCCAGATGAGCTCGTCCACGTCATCCTCTCGTAATTTTCCGAGTAAAAAGGCCATAACTCGGGGCTGCAGAGGTCCACCTGGGTGATTCGAAAGCCTACATCAAGCTTACTGATGGGGTTACAATTTCTATCAAGGATGCTAGTCCAAATTCTCACTTTCCTTGACCGAAATTCAGTCTCAAGACTAGATGTCTCGTGAGGCTCCAAAACGCACGCTACTCCCACACAAATTGCCACAAGTGAGCTCTACTTGACACACAATACCATCCCAAATGAGCTTACCGCAAAGGTCAGCCCATCCTTGGAGAGCTCAGCCAGAAGTGGTCAGCTCGTCCTAAGAGAGCTCAGCCAATAGAGCTCAGCCACACAACTCATTCTCTCCGTTGAACTCGACCATACAGCTCGCCCTCTCAGACCCTTCCGAGTAAAAATGTCATAACTTGGGCTGTAAAGGTCCGATTCAGGATTCAAAGCCCACGTCAAGCTCACCGACGAGGCTACGATATACCGTAGGGCCACAGCCAAATTCTTTTTCTTCCCAATGAAAAATAAATCTAAAGTCCGACTAGAACAACAAAGGTAAGAGAAAACCTTTACCAAATTGTATTAAACATATGAACTGAGTTTAATTACAATTTATCTCACAATATATCTACAAAAAACGGGATAACAGTCCAGTACATAACAAAATCAAGTTTTCTGCCCAGACTTTTACGAAACACATAACAAGCCATGCTTGACCTTCTTCTCAACTAAAGCCTCATGAAGTGCCTTCCCTTAGTGCACCTCCAGTACCTGAAATGTTTTTCCCACGATGGGGTGAGCTATGCCCAGTAGAGAAAGTCTCCTACAAGGGCTACCCCCACCTAAGTGCACATGCAATGACATAATCCATAAACATTCACGACATTCATATAAAATATGCATATCTCTATATGAATGTCTATGCTCAGTGTCCCGCTTCCCCGAAGTCTCACCACTTCACACACGCCATTTTCATGTATGAGAACTCGCTTTCAAAACAAAATCTTATTTTAAATCCACTGGACCACCTCTGAGTATCAAACCATTGGACCATCTCCGAGAACTCTTCTTATTGACAACCCGATAGAGTTCATTGACAAACTCCGATATAATTTATCGACAACCCTCCGATATAATTTATTGGACAAACCTCCGATGTAATTTATTGGACAACCCTCCGATATGATTTATTGGACAACCCTCCGATATAATTTATTGGATAACCCTCCGAGTACCCATTTTATTTATGCACTCACACCCGATTTACGCGATGTACCCGTGCTCATGCGATGATAATGTCACTGCATAAAATCTCATGTTACATGCATACTGAAAACTACATGCAACAGTTATATTCATGCTTCATTTCAAGCATCATGTTAATATATCAAGCATGAGTATATCAACATCAATATTCACACAATCTGCATGTTATTCAAACAAGCACACACAACAAGATCATCAATATTAGATTCACGACGCCAGCTGAAAATCGGCCCAGAATCTCGTAATTCGAAACTACACAAACATCGGACCCGTAAACCGGTCCCCACCAACAACGCTTATCAATTGTTCTTCGAATCCAGCCCATCAATTAGGGCTACACCTCATAGCCATGTCATGGCTCTTGAAATGAAGATTAACCAGAGTAGGGAGGAGAACCCCTACTCCTCAAGTGCAGATCCCTTCAATCGCTTGCAACTCTTCTCGCTTGTTAAATTTTAGAACTCTTTGTTCTTTCCCTTTTCCCCCCTTTCTTTCTCTTCCATACCACCTCCCACAGATTTAATATCTTAGGTGGAGAAGACTTCCCTAGGTGTAGGGACACACCTCATGCTTCTCTCCTCATGACACATGGCATCCCACATGTCATCATACTCCACTAAATTCCTCATGCAAAGCTCAACTGCACACCCAGTAATCCACCAACATTTATCCTCATACAAGACCACTTTCTTTCATGATTTAAAACCACACTAAGTAACACTTGGCCTTACTAATGTGCTAAGTGGGCTCTAAGCCCTCAAGTTCCACAATGGCATGGCAACTCTCATGCCACGTGTCACTTTCTCGTTTCGCCCATTTACCTCGGAATACGGCAAAATCTCGACCGCCTCGGGAATTCAACTAAATTCGATCAGGTACCTAGATTTCGCGAGACGAACTCAAAAGTATGATCCGTGTCGTCATCCGAGATCTAGAAAAATTCCAGATTTTGACCGAAATTACCATTTTACCTTTTTTCAGAAAATTCGAATTTTCCGGGGCTTCACAAGTCAGGTTGACGGGTTGTCAACGAGACCCCCGAGTTTTGGGGCGTCACAACTGAACCATGGGTCGCATGCCAAAACGTGTAGAATGGGCTAGAACCTTGGAGAATTAAAAAAATATGCACAAATTTTATTTGGTCTAAACAAAATAAACAATATGCAAATGTTTAACAACAATGAATACATAAACAACATAAATTATTTTCAAATCATTATTTTTATCAATGGAAAAATATATTTCTAAGTGCAACAAATTTTGGAGAGTGATGATAAGTATAATGATGATTTCAATTTTTTTCGAAGTATTAATGGAAAACCAAAGGTCAATTCAAAAACAAATTTTTGTTTTCATGATTTTAGTAAATTTGACAGCTTTGAATTCTTACAACATGATCACATACTTTAAGCAAAAATTCATTATGTAGATTTAAGCTTACATTGAGCTTTTAGACTAAACAATATCAATATAATTTACATCAGATTTACACATATTTTACTTTATGTCGTACGTATACTATTTCAAGCTTAAAAGTAGAGAGATTTCTAACTCAGTTAGAATACGCTTAGATAAAAGGGAACCCATGTGAACCATACCATGCCTATCTAAAGTGAACGAATTAATTTATTTAATTCTAAAATATGTTTGACACATATGTGGATTAAAAGGATAAAACAAGTATACATTTGTACACAACAAAAATGCTTAGGTTTAGAAGGAATTTGTTTAGGTCAAATATATATATATATATATATATATATTTTAATGAATGTTTAGGTGAAAATCTTATTGTACGAGTTTAAAATATTTAAATAATCATTTTAAAAACATTTAAATAAATGGGCCATATTTAGCTAACCCATGGGTAGTTTAAAATAGAATTCATCAATAACCCTATAACATAGATATATAATGCTTTTATTTTAGCCCTAGGTTTCTCTCCTCTCTAACCTTCTCATAGCCACTTTATCATTTCTTCCTTCCCCAATTCATATTCATCTTTCCCTAGGTTTTTTAAGTTTAATTTTTTGCTCCTAATCAAGTAAGATATAAACATTCTTAGTTACAACCTTAATCCATTCCTTTTCCTCGTTTTCTTCCCGCCTACCCGGCTTATTGATAAATTGTTTAGATTTTGGAGATTTTTTTCCATGTTCCAGATGCAATGGTTGTGATCTTTATTATCAATTCAAATTCTCATTGTAGTACCATGGAGAAGGTAAGGTTTTTCATCTTTAATGTTGTAAAGAATTTAGGATGGTGATATTATAAGTTTCATTCTTTCCATGTTAATATTATTGAAATCAGAGGGAATCAATATTTTTCTATGTGCCTATTTTGAGTTTACTAGTGAATTTATGTTCAAATTATAGTGCTCGGGATCCGTCTAAAATTAATGGATTATTGGGATTTAATGATTATCTTCAATTAGGTAGACATATGATGAGAAGAGAATCAAGAAATAAAAGTTTCATAGTTTAAAATATTTTAATATTTGTAAGTATGAAGAATAGTTTGAATTTGGAAAAGGTTATTATTGTTTGAATTTAAAAGAAATACTATTATTTGTAGGCGTAGAAGAAATAAAGTCTCGAAATTGAAAATATTTATTTTCTTATTTCAACAAGTTCTAATGAACAAAATACCAGCTTCTGAAACCTAACTTATATCAACCAACAATTTTTACTAAAATGTATATCATCCCAAGTTTTAAATCCGTTCATATTTTATTATTATTATTATAAATACATTAATTTAGTTGTATTGTCTATTATATTATGAATTCAAAGAATGACTTAATGCCGAGACTGGAAAATAATTACTAAGCATAATAAAAATATAGAAATATATCATAAACCTCTATTCATTTCCCTTATTACTCAGGTTTACAATAATCATTTTTCCTTGTCTCTAGAGCTTTAAAGCTATGTCACATGACAAAAAAAAAGTTTATAAGCATAATAAAATAATATTTATTGGTTAAAAGATATTAATTTTAATATCATTATGTAGAGGTAATGAAAAGAAAAAATGAATTAAATATTAGATTTGATGAAAAGAAAAATAATAATGCAGTCTTTTTAAAGATTGGAAAAGTTAAAAAAGCTTTAATTTTAATGTCTGGGGACATTAGGATAAACCTTGGTGAAATACTAATTTGAGCTTCTAATGAGTTTTACTTTACAACTTGTTTTGTAGAGTCATTTTCTTAATTTATATATGTTGATAAGACAATATTGAAATTAATGTAACTTTTTTGAAAATTACCCTTAATTGGTAAGGCTAAATGTCAAGAACCTATATTTTTATTTCTTAACCATCTAAATAAGTACTCTTTAATTGCAAAGATAAAAAAAAATGTAAAAATCCTTATTCATTCTTCATGTGTCCTTTGTAAGAAATGGCATCGCCTTCATCGAATGAGTTGCATATCTAATGTTAGATTGAAAATATAGTAACTTGCATAATAAAAATAAATCAAATTTATAAAAAAAAATACATTCTCTACCTATTGGATAGAATGTGCTCCCGCTTCCTACAATTACTGAGAATTTTAGTACAAGCCCGGATTATGATATATTATTCCATTCAAAATTAATAATGATCTATAAAGTAGTACCTATACAAGATAAAAAGAAACTCCTAAACACATCTTGAAAGCAAGTGAAAGTTGACAACGATTTGTTAGGAGTGTAAGTTCTTTGATCTTGAGTTAAAAGATATCAAATTTGTAGTGTGTTATAGGCAAACTCTATTATGAAACTAACTGATTTCATGTGATTTTTAAACATGATTTGATGTTGAAATAGGTGATTAGAATAATGTTACAATATACCAAGGAAACTGTGATAAAAAACAAAAATAGTTTATGAACTTCCAAACATATAAATTGTAAGCATAAGAGGCATCAAGTGGTATCTCGCATATATGTGAATATCTTATGTTCATATTAAATTTTTTTTTTTCTCGAAGAAGACAAATATTTAGAATTTCTTATTCTTCTTAGAAATAAAATATATTTTTTATTTTCATAATGTAGGTAATTCAAAAGTTGTAGTTACAATGGCATGAGTGGAGTAGGAAGAGGTAAATTTTAATGTTTTGATTTTATTAATATATCTTATTCTTCATGAAAAGGTTGGCATGCAATAAATAATTTTAAACATTATGTGTATACTTAGATTTTATCGACAATGACTGGGTATGGTATTATCATAGCATTGATTAGAAACTTGCACTATACTCTTGGATTATCATGTTAGATAATTGACATTAAACCCTGTATTGATTTTCTTGATTTTCTCTATTTTTATTTTGATCACCATACCTCTTTATTCTCATAAAACAACAAGCATGGCTTTTAAGAGTAGTGCAATGTTTGATCCCTGCTTTCTACCTACCTCTCATGAAGCTTTGAGTCACAGCCTTAGACCAGTCAATTTTAGGATACTAGGTGTTAAGACGCCATTCGAACCTAATTACTCAAGGTAGAAAGGCTACGACACCAAACCTACTCAATTATGGCTTTATTTACTTTTTCTTTTTCTATTTTATTCTCTTTTTTTTCATCACTTCAACCAATCACCAAAATCAACATAGCCCTTAATATTTGATCAACAAGCACATAAGCTATGGGTAAACCAGGTTTTGAATGAAGGAAAACATATAAGGGTAAGGACCATTCTTGGTTCACAAAATATAAAAAAAAAGGTTCATTAGGCTTAAAGTGGGTGACTACGGATATAAACATGTACAGGTTGGCAAGAAAGGCTCAAACGATCCAAGGTTGGTCTAAATAACTTCTTATTTGTTGTGTTGTCTAGGTTTTTTCCGTGAGAGATAATTAAACAAGTTCTAGAGTTGTTATAGATCAAAATGATGGTGTTCACATAACTCTTCTCCAAACCAAGAAAAAATTGATTAAGAGGGAAAGGATTTGCGGCTTTAAAGTGTTAAGAGTTTATAGCTAAATAACCAATAAGAGGGCCACACATGAATTTTTGAAAAACATACCTCTTATTTTCCACATTCTATTAGAGGTTAAATCAAATTGACATCATCAGCTTTTTGAAATAATAATCAAACCAAAAGCTCAACTTGTTTTATTCATGTTTTTTGAAACTTGAATGTTTTTATTCCTCAAAACAAACTTTAAACTGAAAACAACTAAAAGAAAAACAAACACACAACTAACACAAAGAAACAATCAGCCCATTGAACAAAACCCACTCAAAGGCACTACTAAACTAGACAGAGCATGCAAAAGACATAAGACATTCTTTCCACTTAATTTTCAAGTACATAATCAACCTCTGACCTTAAAACATTCTTTTGATAGTCTCTTTATCTTTGTCAAGGTTAGTTGTTTTTCCTTGTTAAAAAATTAGGTTATTTGGAGTAAATTTTGATAGATCAATTATACTAAACATAATATTGAATTTTTGATACATCAATGCACATACCCCTCACCAATCCATCGTAAATGGTTGAACATGCTAGGAAGCACAAAGTGAATGAGGGAGCATAATCTAATCGTGAAATCGAACAAATAGATTATCAGTAATTTTTTTGCACTATCATAGCTTATAATTTCAAACCCTTCCCCCATTTCACTAAATATGACCCAACTAGTCTCAAAATAATTCTTAGTTAAATGAGGTAACCACCTATACCTTAATTAATTTGAATAACTATATCAAGATGTTAGTGGTGTGCTTTCGGGTAGTAGTGTAATTGTGTGCTCTATCGGATAGGCGAAGTTGACCTAGATAAGAGTAAGCTCTCAAGGGGTGCCAAGTTAGGTGTTACCGTAGGTATAGAAAGGGATTGATGTCATGTGAGAGAATAATCAATGGTACTTGCTCTAGGAGGTTTGATAGGTATGCGCCCAAAGTCCCTCATGGTTTGAATAAGATACGCGACGAATTATCAATTAATAAGCTGCGGACAATATCTAATTGGTATGAGGCCTTTAGGATTCGATAACAAAACCAAGAGAGCACTATATAATATAATTTTGGGGAGGGATAGTTTCATAATTTCTAATAGGTCATCTTTAGGTTTATTTATAAAGTTGACACTAGGGATTCAATGGTGTTGCTATGGTGTCTCTAGAGAAATTAAAGAGGTTTCAAGCCAAATATCCTAAAACAAAGCCTAGTACTAGGGATGGTTTGTTCTCCTTGGATAATTTTGCTGCATTATTATTTAGAAATGTAATATATATATATATGAGGAGGCAGGTGGCAGAGGCAGGTATATATATATATATATATATATAGACACACACACACACACACATATGTATGTATATGAATTGGAAAAATGTATTTTATAAAATAAAGCCTAGATTGGTTTTGTATATCTTAATTAATGTGGGATTTTTTTCTCTTGTCTCACTTTTAAAATGAGTTAATTTCTTATACAAGTTATATCTTGCTAAAATATTAACCTAAAGGGTTTTTATGAACATGTCTAATTACAACTAATCAAGTCTGATTTTAATATATAGAGTCTAGGTCAGATTGTAATTAAGGACTACTTTGATTAGTATGTCTTCTTCCATGAATTTCTATGCATTCTTTATTTTATTTTTGATAAAGTTCTCTTTGCTTGAATTGGTATTATGATGAAAATCAATTCCTTTTGTCCTTTTTATAATTTTTTTTTAAAACTCATGATACATAAAGAAGACATGGAAGAAGTACATTGATTAAGAAATAAAATAGGATATCTAAATAAAATAAATAAAGAAAAATATAACTCCACCAAAACTAAACTTCCTTAGATATCATACTTTGTTTAATTGTTAATGATGTTGTACTAATATTTATAGTAATCAATGAATGAAATTCCTAGTGAGTCTATAATTTCGTAGTGTTTTTGAGTAACAAAATGATTTTAAATTTCATTACAACAATAGCTTGGTGAATAAAATAAATATTAACTTAAAATATCTCAATTTAGCGTAAGATCTGTAAGGATTGGTAAATGATATTTTAGAACATCAAAAAAGTAAAAGAATTTCTACCTTCTTTTAACAATATGCTTCATATTTTCTAGTTTAAAACCCATGAGGCGAAGAATAGATGTGAATCGTCCAACTGACACGCCTGGCAAGGGAGATTTAGTTCTGTGAACTCAAGCAAAGAACTGAGAAGGATAGCCGGTTATGCAGGGCTGAGGGAATCCGAGAGCAAAACATTTATTCTTCACATAGTTCACATTACTCATTACATGATGACCTTAATCCAACTGATGAACTAATACAGTACCTAGGGTTTAACTCCGAAGGCAGGGAAGGAAAAAAGGACAGAAAAGATGAAGCATTTCTATAGGCTGGAGTGAATTTGTGCTGGGAGACATAAGTGCTGGGAATTTCACTGAAATTGTGATTGGACCCGATGTTTGAAGCACCAGAAGCAGTGTTGAGTTCTTGTGTTGCTGATGCAATTGTTTCATGTTTTTTTGGATATTCCAAAAATGGAAAACAAAGTTAATAAATCATTCTCCTGATTTCATTAGTTAGAAACTTGCATTTTCAAATTATTTTACATTTATGTTGAAGAGTCAAAACAAGTGAATTGGGTTAGAAATAGTGTATAAAATTAATAAACATAATTTAATTATTTCCACTTATTTTTTATTTTATTATATTTTTGCTTTTTATTTTCTTCCCTTTATTTTCCTCGCGGGCTTCTTCGTAAGAACTAAACATAACTTAATATTTGTACCTAGATAAGCACCTATGAGTAATAAGACGAAAGCAATATATATGACAAAACAAGTAATGAAAACAGTTAAGAATGTCAAATTCGAAGCTTCAAACAGAGGTAGAGATGAACACCTTGAAGTGACAAGTGAGAACAAGATCGTCTCGCAAACGACAACAATTGAGGTGGAACAAGATCCCAACAAAGTGATAATGAGACTTTATTGGGAAGCATTGCTTGCAAGAATACGTTGTGTCAAAATTATTTGTCATCAAATAGTTTCTTTGGAAATTCATGTCACAATATATTAGGATTATATATACATATATATGTACACACACTTACATAAGTATGAATAAATATATCTTCCCTTAATCGATAAATTGTTTTTTTGACAAAATGTCTTCATAGATATTTACATACTATTAGGATTTACATGCTTTAATAAATACAAATTAAACAAGAAAATAAAATTGACATTAGAGCTATACATATTGTCCATGACGCATACATATCATTATAATAACATTTTACTATTTAATGCACAAAAGGCAAAACAATAAACATTTAAAATTTTGATATGATTTTTAGGATAATTTTTTCTCGGTAATTTCTTAGTTTAAATTTTGACCTTTCAATTGCCATAAGTTTCCATATTTTCTGGAACCCATAAAACATCTGATTGTGCTGGTGTTATAGCCTAAAACCTTGAGGTGTATGGTTCCTTGCAGTGGAACTATGCTTGAGGTAGTTGTGATCTAGAAAGTAAACCACTAATATAGTGGTTATCACAGCTTGTCCACTTCAGACCGTAATCAATTTAATCGCAATGGTGTAAGATCGGTAAAGTCAATTTTATAAAATTGGGGGAATTATGTTAGGGTGCTACAAAGCACCAAAATGTATAAAAATAAAAGCAAAGTTCTCCAAACCATGAAGACATGGGACATCTCCGACAAATTAAATAAAAATGCACTAAACAATAACCCTTTTTTTAAGATAGAAATACCTCTTAGCTTTCATTTATCTTGTGGGCGATAGAGAGAGACACAATTTACCTCATCATCACTAAAACACAAAAAAGGAAAACCACAATCCTCTTTGTCCACTACAATGAAGGTCCAAAATCTTGCAAATCAAGGTTGTCATCCCCTATTTTTCGATATACCTCCATTTTGTTGAAGACAAATCCTGAAAATAGTGTGCGGGCAAGTTTGTTTTCTCTCTCATTTCGTTTTTTCCATCAAAGTAAAGATGGCTAGGGTTTGTTTGAATCTTGGGTGGTGTTTATTGAACTTGGTTGTGAAAATTGTCATTTTCTTGGTTGAAACACATTTTTAAAGGAATATCATCATTGTAATATGATTGAAAAGGCATCGCGGGATGTAAATAGAACCAAAATTTGAATTATTTCACGTTGAGGTAAATCTGTGAACGAAAGTTACACAAGGGGAGAACTCTATTACATTAATGTTGTTAGCATATTATATTAGGTGTTACAAGTGTTATATTAAGCTCAAAATATGTTTTAAAGTTAGCCTAAAGTTTTCATATAACTTGAACATGGTTAAAATTGTTACTATATATTTCAATCTTTTTTATATGAATAAAAAAAGGTGTTACATTGTTTCCAAACAATAGACACGCTTTGAAGAAGTGTGTTAGTCTATCGGTGGTTAAGTTTATTTTTTTGTTGCATTTTCTGCGGGTTTGTACATGAATGTTGAAAGATGACTAGTGGTTTCTTAATATAGGCGGTGTTTAGTGAACGTTGTCAGGATGTAAAACGTGGAAGAAATAATTGAAATTATTCATGTCTTCAAAGTTAATCTCGAAGCAAAGTTGTGACGCCTCAAACCTGTGGTGTCCGGGGTTGACACCTCAACCCGCTGAAATCTACATGTCTCACGCCATGAGACTCCATACATGTGTAAACGACTCAATAATATTTGCACATCCATACAACACAATTATATATTTTATACAAAAATGATTTATTTACAATTGTGTTTAATTACAATTTATACAAAAATGGGTCTCTTGCCCAGAATTTTCTACAAAAATACAAGATAGGGCCAGTTTGGCCATTTCTTCGCTTCTAAGGCCCCGAATGCGTCCCATTCCCGCGCGCTCTTCGCACGGAAAAGTATATTCCTCGACGGGGGTGAACAATGCCCGCAGCTGAATTTCCCTACTTGGGTTACTCCCCACCTAAGTGTAATGCAATGACACACCAACATTCAACACATGCTAATATATCACTCATGCATATATTAACATAATTAATTTCATAAATCATGTAATTCAATTTACAACAATAACCTAAACTTAGCTCACATGGGCTAAGGCACAATCCGGTAGTTCATCTTGGAACCGCCCTCAAAATCACAATCAGCATGTTATTCACTCATGGCAATAACACAACATCACACAATCACACAAACAGTCCGTGGACCGTCTAAAACACTCTAGGGATTTCTTCACTTATCTAAATCTTTGAACCGAAACCGCCATCCAAGCCTCAACAAAATCCCCATCCATTACATGACCCTAAGCAAAGTAAAGCAAGTAGGAGAAAAACCCTTACCTTCCGGAGCCTGGTCGAACCCACCGAAAACCGGTACCCACGTGTGGGGCCTCACGTGGGGAGCAATCTCGCTTATCGTCTCGTCTGAGCTCGGGCCGGTCCGACCGCCGGAATTTTAGAGAAGGCGTGAGCCTAAAAATCCCACACTTTCCCTCTCTCTTCCTCGTTTGCTCTTTTTCCTCTCCCTCCTCCCTCCCGAATCCAGCCTGGTCAATATCGGGACAAGAGACAAGTCCTCCCAACGCCACATGTCAAATTCCTATTGGTCGAGAGGATACACCTTATCCTCTTATCCAACCACTTTAGATTTCTCTAATGGCATGATGCCATGTCACATGAGCCCCACTCAGCTCAATGTTTGACT
This sequence comes from Tetrastigma voinierianum, assembly GCA_016808115.1. Lineage (NCBI taxonomy): Eukaryota > Viridiplantae > Streptophyta > Magnoliopsida > Vitales > Vitaceae > Tetrastigma > Tetrastigma voinierianum. The sequence continues at coordinate 13,143 of JAEQBH010001083.1, read as the reverse complement.
CATTCGCACCGACACGTGTGGCCTTCTGGCCACCCAAAACATGCTGCCCTACATCCTCTCGGTGCTCGAAACGGAAATCCCACCCTAACACCACAAAATTCGACGTAGCTAGATTTCGCGAGACGATTTCACCTGCGGAAGTCCGCGCTTTCACTATCCAAGATCTAGAAAATCTCGGAATTTGACCGAAATTACCATTTTATCCTTCCTGTATCATGATTCTCCGGTCTCACAAAAGTTATATCGAGGTTGTAAGCATGTTAAATTAGTATTGGAGGCGTGTTCATTAAAATTATATATTTATTTATATTCCTAGAGGGTGTGCCTTACTTAGAAAAGGTTGCATTGGGGCAAGGCTCTTGCACCTCAATGCCCCAAGAGACTTTGTGCCTCGATGCGCCTTACGCCTCAAATAACTATGATTCACCTAAGACAAAGTCTGAATATCATGGCCCCTTTATTTTATTTTTGATAAATCTCATGGCTCTTTGATGACTAGTCACTTTCAACTCTTAGATCCCTAAATTACGCTTGACAAGTATAAATTGGTCGATGTATTAATGTTACAAGCATGATATTCATATTAAATAACATGTTGTTGTGTGGAAAAATCATGTTAATATGTGCTTACGTGATGTATTAACATGGAAATGGTGATGAATGGAAATTATATGTAGAAAATATATTTATCCAAAATTTATAAATGTTGCATGTAGCTCTTATTGCATAACATGACATACTAAGGAAATGGCATACCACATTTCATATGCAATGCGGACATCATAATATTGGGTTTATGTGCATGGTATGGTCATTCATCACAGTGTTGATGAACGGGTAGTGAACTCGCATTGACAACGGCCCAATAAATGTCTCACTTCGCTTTAAAACATAAAAAGTGAAATAAAATTAATGAGTGTTACAAAGTAAGAAGGGGTCGTTAATCCCCTCAGAAAAAGCCTGAACATGGGCGCAAGAGACTCCACGGTGTGATCCGAAAAGTTCAGAGTGGGTGTAAGAGGAGATCCGCGATAAGCCGAAAAGTTTTCGTTGCCCAAAGAAGACATTACGCTGCGTTGTCGCGACTTAAAGTTGTGTGATTGAGAGTCGATTGACTTGGGATTAGTTGCCTATTGTCACTGGTATTAGTGTACCGGTGAGCCAATAAGGGCTCGGTATATGTGTGTCATTGGTACTACTAGTGACGACGGTCACACTCGCATGTGCATGTGCGAGGAGTCGGTGAGAGTTCCTGGATATGGGTATGAAGACATTCCATGCATGACATACGACATTCATATAGACATTTCACTTGATGTGTATGGGGTTGGTTTGATCATTGTATGAGCACTTAGTGGGAGTAACCTCAGAGGGGGGATTATCACTACCGGGTACTGCTCACCTCGCCACTGACCCCTTCGTGCACAGGGAGTTTATAGGGAGAAGGCGCCTCCTACGAGGTCAAGGATCGTGAAGAAGGCCGACATGTGGCCTGACAATACTTTTGTAAAAAGTATTTTATGCAAAAGAATTGTAATTAAATTCTTGGACTATTGTATGTTAGGGCCTGGATATGTAATTATGGTAAGAGGTCAGGTCGGACTCTTATGGATTGTAATTATTTACTCTTTTTTTTCTATTTTATTCTTCTTCTTTTTTTCGTTTTTTTTTTCATCACTTCAACCATTCACCAAAATCAATATAGCCCTTAATATTTGATCAACAAGCACATAAGCTATGGGTAAACCAGGTTTTGAATGAAGGAAAACATATAAGGGTAAGGACCATTCTTGGTTCACAAAAAATAAAAGGTTCATTAGGCTTAAAAAGGGTGACTACGGATATAAACATGTACAGGTTGGCAAGAAAGGCTCAAGCGGTCCAAAGATGGTCTAAATAACTTCTCTTGCCAGTTGTCTAGATTTTTCCCTGAGAGATAATTAAACAAGTTCTAGAGTTTTTAGAGATCAGAATGGTAGTGTTCACATAACTCTTCCAAGCCAAGAAAAATTGATTAAGAGGGTGTGACTTGTGCTTTAAAGTGCAAGAGTTTATAGCAAATAACTAATAGGAGGGTCACACATGAATATTTGTAAAAACATACCCTTATTTTCCACATTCTATTAGAGGTTAAATCAAGTTTTCATCATCAGCTTTTTTGAGAAACAATCAAACCAAAAGTCACTCAAGTTGTTTTTATTCATGTTTTTTGAAACTTTAATGTTTTTATTCTTCAAAACAAACTTTAAACTGAAAACAACTAAAAGAAAACAAACACACAACTAACACAAAGAAACAATCAACCCACTGAACAAAACCCACTCAAAGGCACTACGAAATCAGACAGAAAGCATGCAAGACATAAGATATTACAAGACATTGAAACTATATATTTTCAAAAAAGAATGATGACTCCAAACTTAACACATGCATTGTCTCAATGTATGAAATATTAAAAGTAAGAATAGAGGAGTCCCAAGGATGATCAAGCAGATCATCAGCTTTGTCTGGATGAACTCTCCCAATCATATAATCAGCTCCAAAGTCTTGCAAAACACAAAAAAAAAAAAAAAACCAAAATGAAAAAAAAAAAAAAAAAAAAAGATCAATATGCAAAAGATAGTAAAAAAACAAAAAAAAAACAAAATAACAAATGGATAGAAATCCTTATTGAGCTTGGGTTGCCCGCCTAAGAAGCGCTTCGCTGAGTCCAACTTGACTCTATGGAGAGCACAAGAGTCAGGGTTGGCCTATTATCCATCATGGCCAATTTTGTTTGCCGAACAAGGAATTCAATGCATATGACTATGATTGAACCTAGGTATGATACTACTTGTTTGAAACTTATGGACCCAACTATCTCAACATTAGTATAATAGTGTTATTTTTCGGGGCTTTCCACAAAGACCTCATACCAATCGGATATTGTCCATACTTGTTAACATCTAATTCTACTATATTTAACCCATATGGGACTTGGGTGAACACTTTAAAACTAAGCAAAAAAAAAGGATTCATCATCACTAATCATTCTTCACTCACGTTCCATAGATTTGAAACTCAAGTCATTAGCTTATTTATACTTCAAGTCACTTTTTACATTTTGAGACATTATGATCTACAAAATATCAAACCAATCAAAACATATATTGATGAGATTTAAATGAACAAAAGAATTATGTATCTTGAGGTTTGTGTAGTCTCATCATGACTAATTCATATGTTCTTTCCACTTAATTTTTATGTACATAATCAACCTCTTGAGCTTAAAACATTCTTTTGATAGTCTCTTCATCTTTGTCAAGGTTAGTTGTTTTTCCTTGTTGAAAAATTAGGTTATTTGGAGTAAATTTCTGATGACTCACTATACTAAACAAAATATTGAATTTTTGGATACATCAATGCACACACCCTCACCAATCCATTAGAAATGGTTGAAGATGCTAGGAAGCACAAAGTGAATGAGGGGAGACACCCACCGTAAATTTGAACAAAAAGATTATTGGTAATTTTTTTTGCACAATCATAGCTTATAATTTCAAACCCTTCCCCATTTCACTAAATATGACCCAACTAGTCTCAAAATAATTCATAGTTAAATAAGGTAACCACATATACCTTAATTGATTTGAAGAACTATATTGAAGACGTTAGTGGTGTGCTTTTGGGCAATTGTGTAATTGTGTGCTCTATCGGATAGGCGGAGTTGACCTAGATAAGAGTAAGCTCTCAAGGGGCGCTGCCAGGTGTTAACAGGTATAGAAAGTGGATTGATGTCATGTGAGAGAATAATCATGGTACTTTGTTCGAGGGGAGGTTTGATGTACGTGCTCCAAAGTCCTCATGCACTTGAATAAGATAGACGACTATCAATTAATGTTAGACACATCTAATTGGTATGAGGCCTTTTAGAGGAACCTCATAACAAAACCATGAGAGCACTATATAATACAATTGTGGGGAGGGATAGATTCATAAGTTTCTAATAGTAGTCATCTTTAGGTTTATTTATAAAGTTGACACTAGGGATTCAATGGTGTTGTCGCCTTGTGGGCAATTAAATAGGTTCCAAGCCAAATATCCAAAAATAGCTAGTACTAGGATGGTTTGTTCTATATATATATATATATATATATATATATATCAGAAGACCCGAGAAATTCCACTTCCTCTGAATAAGGGCAAAATCAGACTGATTATAAAATTATAATTACTAAGCAAAGTCCGTAATTAATTCTCTAGGATCTCGATGACCTAAACGGATTGCACCGCTGAATCAAGCTACGGTAAATCTAGCTAGCACGTAAAATTTCGTAATTTGCTGAGATAGTCGGAGTCGGCACATTTTTCGAGGCATCGCGTTTCGGGTACCGTAAAACGATTTTCGGTGCGACGAAAGTCATATATAACAAGTAATCATGTACCATAAGTGGTATGAGTAGAGAAATGATGGAAATGGATGGCCGAGATAGTGCCGAATGTCAAAACTGGAGAAAGAAGGTAATAAATCAATTTAATTGATTAAATGAGAATAAAATGGAATTGTGAACAGTGCTCTTCTTCATTTAATCAAAAGGGCAAAACGAAAAACGTGGGGGAGGGAGTTCTTTTTACAGTGAGCTGCGTTTTGAGAGAGTTTTAGAGAGAGAGAGCGCTTCTCTATGTTTTAATACCGATCCCACCTGCCATGACTTCGGGTGAGAAGGGGAAACGATCTACGCTGAACAAAGTACGCGTGACTAGTTTTAGTGAGTTTCTTCAAACTCCTCGAGGTAGGATTTTCTCCCTACTGGGTTTTATTCCCATTTTTAGTGTTTTTGAATGTTCGAAATGACCGAGGCCATTGTGGGTCAAGTTGATCGGTCCCAAACATGGGAGACCGATTACAATTTTTAAAATTAATGGACACCAGAGTCGCGCTCTCCACTACCATTTGTGAAAAATGGGTATGGGGCGGTGTTGATCATGTATTGGTATGGAAAAAGGCCGAATGGTCGTAGATGCGGGTTCACCAAGTGAACCGTTGTTGTGATTTTTCGAATATAACGAGGGTTTCACTATTCCGAAACAGTTGTTCTAAAATATATTTTCGTGTGAGCTATGCTTGGTCGAAAGGATTAAATTAAATCGCTTTGTGTTTGATCATTACCAAAGTGAGCTAATTTTGATGTAATGAAATGTATAATTGCATAACATGATTGTGTGATTTAATTGCGCTGATATTCTCATGTTTATATATTTGCATGTGATTAGACTGTAATGGAATCTCCGGTATGCTGCATTCCATATGCATCGGGACACCCTAGGATTATAGGAGGAGTGCATGAATTAAGCTCCAGAGAGAAAATGGTTCGGAGGGTAGTCTAAAATGTTAATCATCGGAGGGTAGTCCAAAATAAATAATATATCAACCGTCGGAGCGGCCCAGTTGATATATATTCATCGGAGGGTAGTCCACAAACAAATAATATATCAACCGTCGGAGCGGCCCAGTTGATATATATTCATCGGAGGGTAGTCCACAAACAAATAATATATATCAATCGTCGGAGCGGCCCAATTGATATATATTCAATGGAGGGCTGTCCAATTACTAAAACGAATATTCTCATACGAGGCTTAGGCGAGCGTGAGAGAGAGTCGGTGAGGACTCGATCCGAGTTGATCATGCAGACATTCAAGTATGATCATGCATTTGTTTTTGAATGCGTTTAAATTCTGGAACATTGTGCACTACACTTAGCGGTGAGTAGCCCACTTTAAAGTGATTCTCCTACTCGAGCTTTAGCTCACTCCCGCCGTGGGATCCCCCTTATTTTACAAATCAGAGCTTATAGGGGACGGCTCATCCTAGGAGCCAGCTTCTTGCAGAAGTTTCCGGGGCGTGGCTGATGGTTTTCATATATATTAGAATTACTTGATATATGTTGTACAAGAGCCATTTACTAACTCTTAGAACTATGGGACATGGTTTTGATATGGTTGATGGATATTGTTTTATAGATGAGGCCTTTTTTGCCATGTTGTTATCCTTGGGATTATATTTGGACTATTTAGGACCAATTAAATGCGGGTTTATACAAATCTTGTTTTGGGTAGAGCTCGTACAAAAGGAGACTGCGGGTTACCTCCTAAAGTGGCGTCGGGTGGCAGGCCCTCCACTTGTATTCCGTGAGGGTTGACGGGTAGTCACGACCCCGAGTTTGGGCGTCATCGCGGTATCGGAAGCTTGGGTATCTGAATACCTGGGGGCTCGGGTTGGGTATCCATCACCACCAAGTGGGTTGATGTAGAGAATAGGTATATGGAAGCCTAGAGATGGAGGCTTGGGCTTAGGCCATGGAAATGTAAAGACATCACCACTAGGTGTGGTTTGATGTTGAGTTTAGGTATGGGATTACCTAGGAAAATCACGGGACAAAACTAGGACACTACCTACACGTGTGTTGAAATGTTTTGTGTGATTAGTTTACTATTAGTGTGCTTGCACATGCTTGGTTGTGCATAACATGAATTGTTAGGTGTTATGTGATTGAAATTTTATGAGTTATATGCTTGGTTGATAGCATAGGATGATGTGTGGAACATTTTGGGTGTTTATAGTGTGTAAACTTGGACGAGAATTAGCAAAATAAATTCGCAATTTATTTGGTTTAGTGGAGAAGAAATGTAATTTTTAAGGTTTCACAGTGCTAAAAATTTGAAGAAAATTAAATGAAATAAATTTTACTAAATTTATTTGGGATGTTGGAAAGTGATAAGAAATTTTAAAGCAAGAAAATAAATTTTTTTCAAATTTATTTGGTTATATGAAAAGGAAAATAATTTTCTAAGATTTTACAAGTGGTAAAATTGAAGAAAATGGAAGAAAATAAATTTTTATAAATTTATTTGAGTGGAGAAAATTTTTCAGTGAAAAACTGGAAAAAAGGAAAATAAATTTTATAAATTTATTGGTTATGAAGTGAAAATAATTTTAGGTTTTATATGGTGTAAAAATTTAAGAAAATGAGGTTAAATAAATTTTGCTCTAAATTTATTTGAGTATTAAAGTATGGAAAAATGAGAAAAAAAAAATTGTATTGCAACTTAGGGGCTAGGCAAAGAGATTTGGGTATGTTGTATCTGATGCCCCGTAAACACAATACAATCTTGTAGCGCGACACGGCGCGGAGCCTTGTGTGTGTAGTGAACCACAGCTTATGGATCTTTGAAACATATGGCCTTGGCTGTGAGCGTAGGCGGCGTGAAGTAGCCGAGTCCTTTTTGGGCGAGGTTGGGGTTTGTGCACCACTGACTCGGTTGGCCCGGGTTTTGACTCGATCTTGTTCACGAGTCACTAAATGAACTCTTATTCATTACAAAAAATTTTCGAAAAAATAAATATTTTAAATTCAATTAAAATCAAATAAATTTTGATAAAATATTCTAAAAATAAAATTTTCAAAAATAAATTTTTTGAAAATAAAATTTCATTGAAAACAATATTTTAAACGCGAAATTGATTGCGTATACACTGAGTTATGTGTATGATTAGTGTCTCGGGGCTGTGGTTATGCCTTAGAATCTTTGTATTGGGTTTAACTACCATTTGAAATGGTGATTGCCCCTGTGAGGTTGCGTATTTAAATTATATGCATGGTGTGTTGCGATAGGAAAAGGGTGGAACGCTAAGGTCGGGAATTATGAACTTGTGGATCAAAATAAAATGAACAAGAGCCTAGAATTTTATAGAATTAAATGAATTAAGTGGTTGGAATTTAGCACCACTTAGAAATGAACTAAGGTTCATGGTTGTCAAGTCTATTAGTGATCGTAAAGAATTGCATTACTAGTCGACCGAATGAAAAATTAATTGGATTTTTATAAGGCGTTGATCGTAAATGGCTGGCAGAGGACGGACGTAGAGGACGCCCACTGGCACCGTCGCACCATCGACAATCGACCACCGTCAGATTTGATCAATGTGCCTTCAGAGGCCGTAGGCAAAGGCAGAGGTCGCTTATCATGACAAAGCAGTATACAGGGACAGAGATCTCAGTAACCTCCGAGGTTTAGGACGATCATCCTCCGACATTCACTGTGGGGGAAAGATCCTATTATGGTATACCACAGTTTACGCAGACGAGAAAGTGTTAGAGGCTATGGAGATTACCGACGACCCTGATTAGACTACCGCTGGCTTCAGCTGCAGAACGAGGCCCAAATATGGTGGAAATGGGCAAGGACCTCTGTGAGACCTTGTGAGGAGCTGCCAGATGAATTCTCCCCTAAGGGTTAGGGCGAGAATAGGTACGATATGTCGAGGTTGTGAGTTAGAGATCTCGGGGACTCTACTCACAATGGACCTGAGGATTATGGACATGTCGCCCGAGGTCATCCCGAGACGGACGCAATGATAAATTTACGTCGTTATCGATCAGAAGGCAGGAGATTACCACCTACACGTTGTGCTAAAAGACTCCCAAGCAGATTAAGGGTGGCTAAGCATGACATTTTGTCTCAAAAGAGTATACGAGTCCAAGTGTCAGACGCTTAGCTGGTTGGCTCACAGCCTTACCTCGCAGGACGAGGTGAGACCGACTTGTATCTACCTCGAGCAGCTCATGAGTTTGTGGATGTTTTTCCGCAGGAGCTACCCGGACTACTCCTCATGGATGTAGACTTCCGCACGAAAGTTACACCGTATTTCACCCATCTCATGACTCCGCATAGATGGCACCTATTGAAAGGTGGGACTCGTAGTCCAACCAAGGGTTATCGACAAGGGGATTATTAATCGAGCACTTCATCACAGGCGCTTCTGGGCCTAGTCACAAGAAGAGGCAAGACCCTTCGACCAGACGACTACGTGCAACAATTGTGGTTACGATTCGTAATCGCAGATTCTACCGAGGACCGATGATTACTTCACTACTGAGAGGAGGCGAGTCTACTCCAAGATATACTTCAGACCGGTTACCACTGAACCGAGGGTTGGGGTGGAGACGATATCCCTAAACGTACATTTAGACGCTGACACTGGCATCCTGAGTTTACTAAGTGATGCCCATCGATTGATGAATGCGCTAGCAAGATTCATGGATCTCATGCATATGGGATTCCAACCTCATCTAGGATCGCTTGTCGTAGTCTTCGTGGATAACATTTTGATCTACTCCCACGAGCGGGGCATGAGTATCACTGAGGATCGCTTTTACACCGCTAAGAGACCATCGCTGTATGCTAAGTTCGCAAGTACAGTTCTAAATTTATCGAGGTGATTTTGTGGACACGTGGTGTCACACCAGAGTGTCACTCGACCTATAAGGTCAGACAAAGGATGAGTCGGGCAGAGGACCGAATGCCAATCTTGAGATACATAGCTTTCGGGATCGGGCCGTATTACAAGAGATTCGAGAATGGGCCAAGTTGTCCATCTCTGGCGTGGATCGGTAGGATTCGCCCACGGACACGGACTCCATGGTCAGCGGTCCCGACCATGTAGAGAGAAACGAGGATACTTCGAGCACTCGATACGGGTGTTGGTAAATGAGAGGGAGGATCTGCTTTCTCCTAGTTCAGTGGAAGAGGCAGAAGACTTCGTCGCACTAGCTTCGTGACTAGGCCAGGATCGGCACGAGGACCTGATCGCCTGCAGATTGTGGATCCCAAGACTGGGACAATGCAACCCACTACCGGGCTGACACGAAGATATTAGCCATCTCCATACCCTAGTACCTGCCGATAACCAGCCAGCCGGTGTTATACAAGCACTTCCAAAGAATCACGTATAGCTGTATGGCCGAGTGTGGGCCGGGTCGTGACGCTAGAGTCGCGCAGCCTAAGCGTGCGAACTCTAGGTGGTGTGCACGCATTGGCCGCCGACGTCGCTCGAAGACGTGGGTGACGACAACCACTGGGTCAAGCGCACCGAGACATAGCCGGCTGTCATACTCGACACCCGCATCGATTCGGGGCTTATGTTAAGGCCTAGAGAAGCCAAGTATAGATGTTCTTCCTTAGGTGTGGGAGTTGACTGATAGGCTCGATTACGTAGCGAGAGATCTCTCGAGATCTACTACGATGGAACCGGAGTGGTGCACTAGATGAGTCATTCACCATGGTGAGTGTGGGCTGAGTTTGCCTTTTAGACTACGTCCAATGAGACTCATAGTTGAATCGTGAAATGTAAGAGGCTCGGGCGTAAGCCGAGAAGTTATGTGCCCAGATGAAAACACAGGATACTAAGTATCGCGCAGACTTAGAGCCAGAAATGACAGAGCTCAAAAAGACTGAGGTCGTGACACTTTCTGAAATCAGATTGGTGTCACTGAGCCGGCAAGGGCTCCTGGTGAATGGATCATGCATGACATGGACTAGACGATGGTCCATGGGATTGTCAATGATTGTGACCTTGGAGAGGTTAGCTTACACACAAAAAGCAAGAGTTACAGATTACGTGTGTATGGATTACATACGGTGTTAGAGGGGCATATTGCTAACATGTGTCCCGGATCATAAGGGTAGAGTATAATTCGTTCTTAGTGGAATTCTCGCCTACAACAACAAAGCACAGCGAGTGTACGAATGGCACCATATGAGGCATCAGAGAAGGCCATGTAGATCACCGTTATGTCGACCGAGGTGGAAGACAAACCCATCACCGGTCCCGATTCGATTAGAGACACCTATGAGAAGCGTGAGCTGATATGATAGCTGCCTTCTTACTTCGCCGTGAGCCGATAAAAGAGCTAAGGCTGATGTGCGACGCCGACCCTTAGAGTCCGAGGTTGGTGATCGCGCTTGAGGGTGATGTCAAGAGAGAGTGGTCGTGCTCCTAAGAAGTACGAAGCTATCGCCGAGATTCAAAGGGGACCTTCGAAAGATACTGAGAGGATAGGCACCATAGCTGCACTAAGCAGTTATCGCCCAAAGATGACAGTGTCCACGAGGTATTTCACGCCTCCATGTTCGGAATATATTCCGATCCAAACCCATGTGGGCGGATTGGGTGGTGGGATTGGATTGACACCGATGACCTCGGCGGCGGACAAGGGGTGCATTGCTTCAGAACGTGATCAAAGCCATGGACTAAGACCATGAGGCTAGTGAGAGTGCTATGATAACACTGTGGAGTGGAGGAGTCAACGTGGAAGCGCGAGGACACGATGCGGGCCACCTATCCCTTCGTTTAGGGATGAAGGTACGAATTTAGTCGCGCAGGTTTAAATGATTAGTTTACATGCATGATAGAGTGCGCGCGCAGATATGCATGCGCCGATTATGATAGTCCTCGAATTTCAGATCTAAATTCTTTAAGGAGGGAGAATGTAAGACCCGAGAAATTCCAATTTCGAATAAGGGCAAAATCGTGAATTTTGATTACAAAATTATACCATTAAAAGTCCGTGAATAATTTCTAGATCTCAGATGACGAAACGGACATTGCACCGGCAACACTATCTCGCGAAATCGAAGTAGCACGTGAAATTCGCAATTTGTCGAGACAAATGGAGTCGGCACGCCGAGGCATCAAGCCGCAATCGTAAAACGATTTCTATGCGACGAAAGTCATATATAACAAGTAATCATGTACCATAAGTGGTAATGGCAGAGAAATGATGGAAATGGATACGAGATTGTGCCGAATGTCAAACTGAGAAAGTGAAGGTAATAAATCAATTTAATTGGATTAAATGAGAATAAAATGGAATTGTGAATGTTGCTCTTCTTCTTACTAACTGGGTGCAAACGAAAAACGAGTGGAGGGAGTTCTTTACAAAGGAGTCATGCTTGAGAGTTTTAGAGAGAGAGCTTCTCTCTAGGTTTGCACACGATCCGACCGTTGGCGGACTTCGGGGTGAGAAGGGAAAACGATCTACGCGAAACAGGCTACGCGTGGACTCCGGTTTTAGTGAGTTTCTTCAAACTCCTCGAGGTAGATTTTCTCCCTACTTGGGTTTTATTCCCATTTTTAGTGTTTTTCAATGTTCGAAATGACGAGGCCATTAGTGGGTCAGCTGGATCTGGCCCCAAAACATGGGACTGACTAATACAATTTTTTAAAACCAATGATTAGCCTGTAGTCGCTTCCACTACTGATTTGGTGTGAAAAATGGGTATGGTGGTGTTTGATCATGTATTTGTATGGAAAAAGGCCTGGAATGGTCAGGATGCGTTCACTAAGTGAACCAAGAAAGAGGATTTTTCAGAATAGTAACCGAGGGTTTCACTATCTCGAAACAAGGTTCTAAAATATATTTTTGTGGAAATATGCGTTTGGTCGAAAGGATTTAAATTAAATTGCTTGCGGTTTGATCATTAGCCAAAGTGAGCTAATTTTGATGTGATGAAATGTATAATTGCATAACACATGATTTGTGGTGATTTAATTCATGCCGAATATATTCATGTTTATATATTTGCATGTGATTAGATCAGAATGGAATCGCATACATGCATTCCATATGAATGGGACAAATCTCTAGACAGGAGGAGCGCATGAATTAAGTCTTCTGCAGAGAAATGGTTCGAGGGTAGCTCCAAAATGTTAATCATCTGAGGGTAGTCCAAACTAAATAATATATCAACCGTCTGGAGCTACGCTTGATATATATTCATCGAGGGTAGTCCACAAACAAATAATATATCAACAATCAGCCTGAGCGGCCCAATTGATATATATTCACTGAGGGTAGTCCACAAACAAATAATATATATCAATCAGCTCTGAGCTACCCAATTGATATATATTCATCTGAGGGTTGCCCACTAATAAACGAATATTCCTACATGAGGCTTTCAAAGTAGTGTGAGAGAGCCTGAGCACCTGATCCGAGTCGTCAAGTGCATATTCAAGTATGATCACGCATTTGCTTGAATGTGTTTAAATCAGAACATTGCACCGCACTTAGGTGGTGAGTGTTCAATTTAGGCGATTCTCCTACCGAAGCTTTAGCTCACCCGTCAGGATCCCCTTATTTTGGCGTGCACGGAGCGCATAGGACTCCGGCCATCCTAGGAGCCGAGTTTTCAAGAAAGCCTGGCGTGGTTGATGGTTTTCTCCATATGTATTAGAATTTCTATTTTGATATATGTTGTACAAGAGCCACACAACTCTGTAACTATGGGACATGGTTGATATGGTTGATGGATATTGTT
>JAEQBH010001082.1:0-51672 GCA_016808115.1 Tetrastigma voinierianum | reverse complement strand
GGTTTGAATAAGATAGTACCTAATTATCAATTAATATGTGGACAATATCTAATCGTATGAGGCCTTTTAGAGGAGCCCGGGAGCAACAAACCAAGAGAGCACTATATAATACAATTTTGGGGAGGGATATGTTTCATAAATTTCTAATAGTAGTCATCTTTAGGTTTATTTATAAAGTTGGACACTAGGGGATTCAATGGTGTCGCTTATGGTGTCTGTGTGAAATTAAAGAGGTTTCAAGCCAAATATCCTAAATAGCTAGTACTAGGATGGTTTGTTCTCCTTGGATATTAATTTGCCATGCATATTATTTAGAAATGTAATATATATATATATATATATAGACACACACACACACACATTTGTATGTATATGACTTGGAAAATTTATCTTATAAAATAAAGCCTGGGGATTGGTTTTTATATCTTAATTAATGTGGGATTTTTTCTTGTCTCACTTTTAAAATGAGTTAATTTCTTATACAAGTTATATCTTGCTAAAATATTAACCTAAAAGGGTTTTTATGATGTCTGACATCACAACTAATCAAGTCTCGATTTTAATATCTAGAGTCTAGGTCGATCGTAAGGACTACTTTGATTAGTATGTCTTCTTCCATGAATTTCTATGCACTTTATTTTATTTTTGATAAAGTTCTCTTTGCTTGAATTTGCATATATGATGAAAATCAATTCCTTTTGTCCTTTTATAATTTTTTTTTTTAAACTCAAGGATATGATAAAGAAGACATGGAAGAAGTAATATTGATAAGAAATAAACAGATATCTAAATAAAAATAAATAAAGAAAATATAACTCCACTCAAAACTAAACTTCCTTAGATATCATACTTGTTTAATTGTTAATGATGTTGTATCAATATTTATAGTAAATCAATGAATGAAATTCTAGTGAGTCTATAATTTTCGTAGTGTTTTGAGTAACAAAATGGATTTTAAATTTCATTACAACAATAGCTTGGTGAATAAAATAAATATTAACTTAAAATATCTCAATTTAGCGTAAGGATCTTGTATGAATTGGTAAATGATATTTTAGAACATCAAAAGTGAAGAATTTCTACCTTCTTTAACAATATGCTTCATATTTTCTAGTTTAAAACCTATGAGGCGAATAATAGATGTGAATCGTCCAATCGACACGACCGCAAGGGAGATTTAGTTCGTGAACTTCACAAAGAACTGATAAGGAGAAGTGGGTTGCAGTGGTCGAGGGAATCCGAGAAAGAAAACATTTATTCTTCACATAGTTCATTATCATCATTACATGATGACCTTAATCCAACCAAGAAACTAATGAGTACCTAGGGTTTAACTCCAAAGGCGTGGGAAGGAAAAGACAAAAGAGGAAGGATTTCTATGGGGCCGGAGGAATTTGCGGCCGGGAGACATATGGGAATTTGGCCCGAAATTGTGATTGACCCGATGTTTGAAGCAATCAGATAAGAATGATGTGACGCCCAAATCCCAACCGCTGACTACTTGTCAACCCGTGGAAACATCAGGAATGTCTGGGTGACCCGAAGATTATAGAAAATCTGCGTAGTCTCCTTTACGGGGAGCTCTACCCAAATACATCACCTATATATAACCTGTCCCAATCAACATCAATGACTACGCAGGGTCTCTTATACAACTATACAGAGTAAAAATGACCTCTTGGGCCCTTGCATTTTTACTCACAACATATATTCCATCTATCCAATATAATACGTAACATGAGTAAAACGGCCACTTAGGCCCATAACCAATACTCATAAAACATCTCAACTATATATCATAGTTACAAGAGTTGATGATCTACTGTTATACAACACATATTAAAAATGAAAATATTCTATCACATGCAAACCATCAAAGCCACATTCTACTCTTCTAAACTACTTCATATGATGAACCGTCTCTCGCACGTTTCCCGTATCTGTAAAATAGTATCCCCTGACAGGTGAGCTAATGCTCAGTAGTGGAATCACCCTAAGTGGGCTACTCTCCACGTAAGTGCATATGCAATGCTCCAAAATAAACACACATTCAAGCAAATGCATGATCCTACTTGAATGTCTAACTGATCATCTCATATCCCGAGTCCTCCCCGACTCCTCACACTTCGCTCTGCCAATATGAGAACCCTTAGTTTTATTTGTTTGTGGACAACCCTCCGATGTATATATCAATTGGGCCGACTCCAACGATTGATATTATGTGTGGACTACCCTCCGATGTATATCAATTGGGCCGACTCCGAGAATTTATATTATGTGTGGACTACCCTCCGATGTATATCAATTGGGCCGACTCCGACGATTGATATTTTATTTGACTAACTGATGGCACCATTATTTTTAGACAACCCTCCGAACCATTCTCTCAAGAATTACCTCATGCACTCACTCCTATCGTCCTAGGATGCCCTAGTGCATATGGAATGCATGATGCCAATTCCATTTCAATTCTATAACACATGCAAATATATAATCATGCATATATTCACATAATTTAAATCCCACAATCATGTTATGTAATTTCACATTTCCATACACCAAAAATTAGCTCACTTGGGCTAATGATCAAACACGAGCAATTCAATTTGAATCACTCGACCAAACACATTATTTCAAAAAAATTATTATTTTGTGAACACTATTCTCTGAATAGTGAAACCCCTAAGCATTATTCCCAAGAACTCACCAATCATCGGTTCACTTAGTGAACCCGACTTTCACGGCCATTTCCAACCCTATGCATATCACAAGGATTTATGCATAAATTATACCAATTAACCACCCCAACACCGTGATGCTCCAATTTTAATACCAAATTTGGGTTCCATAAATTCAAACAATTCGGTCCCATGTTTTGGGACCGATCAAACGGTCATTCAAGGCCTCATACTAACCGAAACATCATATAGCACTTAAACAAAAATGTGTCCAAGTAGGAAAATCCCCAACCTCTCAAGTCTGGACAAACTCACTAAAACCGGAGCCCACGTAGAGCAACTCTTTTCCTTCTTGTCCCACTAGTTCACTTGTCGATTCATTCTGAAACTCAGAGAGAAGTCTCTCTCTCTAAAAACTCAAAACCCTTAACCGTCGCCTCCCCTCTCCGTTTTCTGCTCCAGCCCACTTCCCCTTTTTTTTTTTTTGTTAGAGAAGATGACACTATTGCATTATTTTGTCTTATTCTAACTTAAACAATTCCAAAAATGACATTTATGTCCTTCTTTTCCCAATTTTGACATTCTAAGACTATCTCGGCCGCCTATTTCCATGATTTCTCTACCCAAGCACCTTGTGTAACATGAGTCCATGTTATGTGCGGACTTTTGTCACATCAGATTTCATTTTTCTAAGATCCGATACTTTGATGTCTCGAACGTGTAAATCTCAACAAGTCTCTAATTTCACGAAATTCACGTGGTAGCTAGATTTCACGAGACGATTCCAATCTGGGTGAAATCCATTTCTTCATCCAAGATCTAGAGAATAAATCTCGGATTTTCGAATCGAAATTACCATTTTGCCATTTTTCTAAATTGGAATTTCTGCCCATAGCTTGAGGATCTTGTGTTGTCAGATGCAATTGTTTCATGTTTTTTTGGATATTCCAAAAATGGAAAACAAAGTTAATAAATCATTCTCCTGATTTCAATAGTTAGAAACATGCATTTTCAAATTATTTTACATTTATGTTGAAGAGTCAAAACAAGTCAATTGGGTTAGAAATAGTGTATAAAATTAATAAACATAACTTAATTATTTCCACTTATTTTTTATTTTATTATATTTTTGCCTTTTATTTTCTTTCCCTTTATTTTCTCTCAGAGCCAAGAACTAAACATAGAACTCGAATATTTGTACCTAGATAAGCACCCTATGAGTAATAAGATTGAGCAATATATATGACAAAACAAGTAATGAAAACAGTTTAAGAATGTCACCCGAGTCTCAAATGAGGTAGAGAGGAACACCTGAAGGACAAGTAGAGAACAAGATTGCCCGCAAACGACAACAATTGAGGTGGGTAGCTCGCATCCCAAACAAAGATAATAGATCTTATCAGAAGTATTGCTTGCAAGAAATACGCGAGTCAAAATTATTTGTCATCAACAACAGTTTTTGAACATGCTCACAATATATTAGATTATATATACATATATATAGACACACACTACATAAGTATGAATAAATATATCTTCACTAATAAATTGTTTTTTCGACAAAATGTCTTGTCGTATATTTACATACTTATTGTATTTTTTACATGTTTAATAACATAAATTAAACAAGAAAATAAAATTGACTTAGAGCTATACATATTGTCCGTAGACGTACATATCATTATAATAACATTTACTATTTAATGCACAAAAGGCAAAAACAATAAACATTTCAAATTTGGATATGATTTTTTAGGATAATTTTTTCCTAATTTCTAGTTTAAATTTAACTTTCAATTATAAGTTTGCTATTTTCTTGAAACCCATAAAACATCCGATTGTAAGGGTGTTATAGCCTAGACCTTGAGGTGTATGGTTCTCATAGTGGAACTATGCTTGAGGTAAGGTTGTGATCTAGAAAGTAAAACCACTAGTGTTGTTATCACAAGCTGTCCACTAGACCGGGAATCAATTTAACCGCATCGAATGGTGTAAGATTGGTAAAGTCAATTTTATAAAATTGGGGAATTATGTTAGGTGCTACAAGCACCAAAAGGTATTTAAAAAAAGAAGTTCTCCAAACCATGAAGACATGGGACATTCGACAAATTAAATAAAATGCACTATACACAACCCTTTTAAGATAGAAATACTCCTTAGCCATTTATCTTCAGGGCCACATAGGAGAGAGACACAATTCTACCTCATCATCACTAAACACAAAAAAGGAAAAACCACAACCCTCTCTTGTCTTCGGGAGCAGTGGACTATGGAGAGAAAGAAACCCGAGCTTCCTCACCCCATCCACTCGCCAATGAAGGTCCAAATCTTGCAAAATCATGTTGTCATCACCCTGCTAATACGATCATGTGTGGGGAGAAGAGTCGAGAATTAACCGTAAAATCAAAAAAATTTCAGATACCTCCATTTTTGTTGAAGACAAATCCTGAAAATAAGCAGTGGCCAAGTTTACTTTTCGATTTCGTGTTTTTTTCCATCAAAGTGGAAAGATGACTAGGTTTGTTTGAATCTTGGGTGGTGTTTATTGAACTTGGCTGTGAAAATTGTCATTTTCTTTGGTTGAAACATTACTTTAAAGGAATATCATCATTGTAATAGAGTTCAAAATTTGGAATTATTTCATGTTGAGGTAAATCTAGAACTAAAGTTACATTAAGGGAGAACTCTATTGGCATTAATGTTGCTAGTATATTACATTAGTGTTACAAGTGTGTTATATTAAGCCTCAAAGTATGTTTTAAAGTTAGCTCAAAGTTTTCATAACTTGAACATGGTTAAATGTTACTATATATTTCAATCTTTTTTATGAATAAAAAAAGGTGTTATATTGTTTCCAAAAATAGACACGCCTTTGAAGAAGTGTGTTACTTCATTTGGTGGTTAAGTTTATTTTTTGTTGTATTTTCCGTGGTTTGTACATGTTGAAAGATGACTAGGGTTTCTTTGAATATAGGCGGTGTTTAGTGAACGTTGTTGTGAAATGTGTCATTTTGATGGTTGAAAAATAGTTTTTAAATTAAAATAACCATTGTAATATGAATGCAAATGTCTTTTGTGATGTAAATGGAAGAAATAATTGAAATTATTCATGTTCAGGTTAATCTCATGTTATATTAAGGTTGTACATGTTAAATTAGTATTATAAGTGTGTTCATTAAAAATTATATATTTATTTATATTCAGTAGGTGCACTCTTTACTTAGAAAAGCCGCATTATGCCTCGCACCCTCAATGCCCCAAGAGACTTTGTGCCCGAGGCGCCTTACGCCTCAAACAACTATGATTCACCTAGACAAAGTCTGGAATGTCATGGCCCCTTTATTTTTTATTTTATTTTGATAAATCTCATGGCTCTGATGACTAATAGTCACCAACTCTTGATCCTAAACACAACTTGGACAAGTATAAACTACCATGTATTAATGTTACAAAGCCATGATATTCATATTAAACCTAAATCCTACAAGTTTGAGCTTTTAGAGAGTTGGTTGTTTAACAATAATAAAGAACTAATTGTATTTTTTTTATTTATCTTCAAAGAAAAATAATTGGAGAAGAGGCAAGAGAATTCATTCCATGTAATTTTCACCCAAATCATTAATTTGTTATGCGCTTTATAATGGGGAATCAAGCACTAACATTGATTCAAGATGCTGCAGATCACCATTTATTTTGATCATATGAGCCGTAATTTCCTTGTCACCTTTATTGCCATTTGTCTACCACTGGTGGAGACATAGATATTGACTAACTGCTTAAGTTTCCCAAACATTATGAAGTAATCTCAATGGATATAGACTACCCGTGATGTAAGACTAAGTTCGCCAAGCAAAATTGTGTTGTAGAGGTCGAATTTGGGTGATCTGGGTGCCTAACATCTAGTTCACAACTTCCGATACAATTGCCATGAAGGACACTAGTCCAAATTACCTCTTTTTCCCAACCGAAAAACAGTCCTAAAACCTTGACACAAATGAAGCAATGTACTTAAGTCAGGACAATTTGGAAATTAAATGGACCATAACTTGAGATATAGGGGTCCAATTTGGATAATTCAAAAGCCTAACCTCAATTTCACAACTTCAGCTACAATTGTCATGAAGGACACTAGTCCAAATGACCTCTTTTTCTCAATCGAGAATTAGTCCAAAAACCTGGACAAACAAGCACGTACTCTGCTATGACAATTCCAGAAATTGTAAATGGACCATAACTTAATCTAGAGGTCCAATTTGGGTAATTCAATAGCCCAACCTCAAGTCTACAACTTCGGCCACAATTGTCATGAAGGCCACTAGTCCAAATTACCTATTTTTCTAACTGAAAATCAGCCCCAAAGCCGGACATCATATGTGGTCAAATCAGGCACTACTCCCATAACACACATTTCTCAAATGTACTTTAAGGAAAAAAAACGGCCAAACAGCCCCTATGGCATTAAACTCAACCAAACAGCCCCTAGAATTGAAAATAAACCAAAGTAGGGAAGAATCCCACCTCTTGGAGCAACGATGAAGTTTCTAAGTCCCGAGACCCGAAACCCACACCTCGATTCTGATTTAATCTTTAGCAAAACTGGCTCCGCATCCACGCATAGCTCTGGAGCTTCTCTACTCTCTCTCCTCTCTCACTCTCTCTCTAATGGTCTTTTTCTTTTTTTCCAAGAAAATCCGCTTCCTTTCCCCTCCAAATATGATTTTCTTACTTTGACGTAAGTCTTAAAGACTTGGCTCAATATGAAACAAGTGTGTCTACGACTAGTCCGAGCATGTTTCTATCCCGAAACAATTTATTTTCGTCTCGGTTCAAGTTCAATTTATTTTAAATGAACTTGACTTGAGTTATTTCCTTACTCCCAAAATTCTCATATAAATCTCCTCCCTGTGAGTCACTAGACGCACATTACCCCGAAAATTGTGAAAAAACTGGACTCACTCGAATTTGACAATATTTTTGGTAACTAGATTGTGAAGACAAATCCAACAGTGAAGTCCATTTCGCCATCCGAGATCTAGAAAATTCTATTGTGCTTCCTAAACCATTTCGATAATTTCCATCTGCTTTTGTCATTTTAAAATTATATTTTTCCTTAGTTTTATAGATGTAATCTAATTGCTATAAATACATAGAAAAATGAAGTCATGCTAAAAACACTCATGTCTGCAATACTGCATTATTTTTTCTCATATGAAGATGATTAAAATATCTTACCCTTTGATTTGTGAACAGAAGATACTTTATTCTTGCCACCTTTTTTGTTTGAACATCCCTAGGTATGTCCCTACTTGAATCTAAACTGTTGATATGACCATAATCAAAGACTCACATTCTCCCCTTACATTGCAGTATGCCATGATGAACGACAGAAAATTATGCAGGCTTTTGGAGAATGTCATGATCGCACATTCTGATGTTTTGCCACATTGTTGGAAGACTTTCGCATGAGGAGGAGATGTGAAGGCAGTTAATATACTTATGGAGTCATATTTTCTTGCGTATGTAGTTCATTGACAATCTTCAGATGATCTTGCTTTATAAAATTTTCAATTTAGACTTTGTGATTTTTGTTAAATCTATGGTATAAATTGACAACATTGTGGTGAATAGATGTTTATTATTTCTTTTTGGGACCATGACTGATTAAGATTTCAATTATTATTTTCTTTTATGCTTCACTAACTATGTAGTATCTAGGCTCTTCTTGTATTTTGTATATTTTGGAGGTAACCTACATATACATGATGAGGCATATATATTTATTTTTGAATGTCATAATCAAAAAATTTATTATTGAAAAATATTTTTATAAGATATTCTCCAAGTTCTTTAAAATAGATAGTTTCGTGGTTAGGACTAATTTTACTTCAAAAAATTTGTACAACATGGGAAAATTAGAAATATTCAAAATGGCAAAATGATAATAATAATAATAATAATAAATTGTCATAATGGTTTAAGGAAGTTTAAAATTCTAGATCTCTGATGACGGCAGATCAAGGCCAGCAAATTCATATCACGAAATCTATGACCCATAAAAAATTTTTTCAAATTCTAAGACAATCGGATTTTTTTTACGATTTTCTGGGTGATAAGTCGCTAGTGACTCCAGGGACGAGACTTTTACGAAAATCTCGGATGTCAGGAAATAGTTTGAGCTAAGTTCATTTAAACTAAATTGAACTGAAAATAAATAAATTGTTTCGGGGCAGAAACGGACCCGAATGAGAGATGGACATTGTGCCATGTATTAAAAAAAAAGGTCAAAAAAGGAGGAGGAGACGGGAGGCAGTGTGGGGAAGAAGAGATGGAGAAAAGGGAAAAAGGATTTTTCGCTTCTTTCTAAGATCTACAAAGATCGGATTGACGGTTTTCTTCGGATCAAGAGGCAAAGTTCATTCATGCACCGAGAGCTACGCGTGAGTACCAAAATCTTGGGGTTTCAGGTAGGGAGTTTTCCTACTTGGGTTATTTCTAGCCTAAAGGCCATTTAATGGCTTGAGGTTTCTTTAGAGGCCGTGAGAGGTTATAAATTTCAGTCCCAAATTTTTGGGACTGAGTGTAGGAATTTTTTGGAATTTTCGAATATTTTCGAATAGTCCGGGTTGAATTTTGGGACTGCTTTTTGACACCAAGCAAATTTTGGAACTATTTTCAATAACTGAGCTGAATTTTATGGACTATTTTCAGCCTTGGACTAGGTTCGTATGGTTTTAACCTGGACTGATGTCTTCGGTTTTATGGTGTGTTTTGGTATCAATAAAGAATTGGTGATCGAACCATGAAGTGAATTCAAGAGGTGCCCTATTTTATGTGGGTCCGAGATATGGGTCATTTTGTGTGTTATTGTTCGAAAATATTAAATAACATGCTGTTGTGTGGAAAAATCATGTTAATATGTGCTTACGTGATGTATTAACATGGAAATGGTGATGAATGGAAATTATATGAAATATATTTATCCGAAATTTATAAATGTTGCATGTAGCTCATTATGCATGTAACATGACATACCAAGTGAAATGGCATATCTGTACTTCATATGCACAGGACACGCATATTGGGTGTATGTGCATGGGTATGGTCATTCATCATCAGTGTTGATGAATGGGTACTGAACTCGTACTTTGGACAACGTCCAATAAATGTCTCACGGTTTAAAACATAAAAAGTGAAATATAATTAATGTGTGTTGGGCAGAGTAAGAAGGGGTCGTTAATCCCCTCAGGAGAAAAGCCTGGAACATGGGTGTAAGAGACCCGCGGTGTGATTTGAAAAGCCTCAGATGTTTGTAAGAGATCCGCGACAAGCCAAAAAGTTTCCTCGTTGCCCAAAGAAGACACACGCTATGGTTAATGCTGACAGACTTCAAGTTGTGTGATAGGAGTCGGGATTGACTTGGGATTAGTTGCCTATTGTCACTTGCATTGGGTACTGGTGAGCTGATAAGGGCTCGGTATATGTGTCATTGGTACTACTAGTGACTATTGTCACACTTGGCATAGGCATGTGTGAGGGAGTCGATGAGTGACTCGGGATATGGGCATGAAGACATTCCATGCATGACATACGACATTCATATAGACATTTTCACTTGATGTATAGGTTGGTTTGATCATTGTATGGGCACTAGGTGGGGAGTAACCCTTAGGAGATTATCACTATTGGGCATTGCTCACCTGCCACGAGACCCCTTTCGTACTGTGGAGTTTATGTGGAGATGGCGCCCGACGAGGCCGGTGATTGCACGTGATACGACATGTGGCCTTGACAATACTTCTTTTGTAAAGTACTTTATTTAAAAAGAATTGTAATTAAATTCTTTTTGACTATTGTATAAATAGTCGGGTATATAATTATGGTAAGAGGGCTGTGGTCGGACTCTTATAGTTTGTAATTATTTACTTTTTTTTTTCTATTTTATTCTTCTTCTTTTTTCCGTTTTTTTTTTCATCACTTCAACCAATCACCAAAATCAACATGGCCTTTAATATTTGATCAACAAGCACATAAGCTATGGGTGTTCTGTAGTTTTGAAATGAAGGAAAAACATAAAAGGGTAAGGACCATTCTCGTTCACAAAAATAAAAAGGTCTATTAGGCTTAAAAGGGTGATTACGGTATAAACATGTACAAAGTTGGGCAAGAAAGGTTTAAGTGGTCCAAAGATGGTCTAAATAACTTCTTATTTGTTGTGTTGTCTAGGATTTTTCCTTGAGAGATAATTAAACAAGTTCTAGAGTTTTTATAGATCAAAATCATGGTGTTCACATAACTCTTCTCCAAGCCAAGAAAAAATTGATTAAGAGGGTGTGACTTGTGCTTTAAAGTGCTAAGAGTTGTATTAAATAACCAATAAGAGGGTCACACATGAATATTTGTAAAAACATACCTCTTATTTTTCCACATTCTATTAGAGGTTAAATCAAGTTTTACCATCGGATTTTGAGAAACAATCAAACCAAAGTCACTCAAGTTGTTTTTATTCATGCTTTTTGAAATCAATGTTTTTATTCTTCAAAACAAACTTTAAACTGAAAACAACTAAAAGAAAAACAAACACACAACTAAAACAAAGAAACAATCAACCCACTCAAAGGCACTACGAAACTAGACAGAGCATGTAGAAGACATAAGATATTACAAGACATTGAAATTAGATATTTTCAAAAGAATGATAACTCCCCAAACTTACCATGCATTGTCTCAATGTATGAAATATTAAAAGTAAGAATAGAGAAGTCCCAAGGATAATCAGCGCATCATTAGCTTTGTCCGATGAACTCTCCCAATCATATAATCGCTCCAAAGTCTTGCAAAACACAAAAAAACCAAAATGAACAAAAAAAAAAACTAAAAACAAGATCAATATGCAAAGATAGTAAACAACAAAACAAACAAAAATAACAAATGGATAGAAATCCTTATTGTTTGGGTTGCCTAAGAATTTGCTCCGCTTTTAGAGTCCAACTTGACTCTATGGAGAAGTACAAGTATTTTTGGGTTGGCCTCATTATCCATCATGGCCAATTTTGTTTGCCGAACAAGGATTTCACGTGACATGACTAAGTGATTGAACCTTAGGGTTTGAGACTTATAATCTAACTATCTCAACATTAGTATAATAGTGTTATTTTCGGGTTTCCCACAAAAGACCTCATACCAATCGATATTGTCCATACTTGTTAACACCTAATTTACTATATTTAACCCATATGGGACTTTTGGGGTGAACACTTAACAACTACAAACAAAAAAAAAAGGATTCATCATCACTAATAATTCACCACATTCCAGATTTCCAAACTCAAGTCATTAGCTTATTTTATACTTCAAGTCACTTTTTACATTTTGAGACATTATGATCTTACAAAATATCAAACCAATCAAAAACATATATTGATGAGATTTAAAATGAAAAAGAATTATGTATCTCTGAGGTTTGTGTAGTCCATCATGAGTAATTCATATGTTCTTCCACTAATTTTCATGTACATAATCAACCCTGACCTTAAACACTTTTGATAGTCTCTTCATCTTTGTCAAGGTTGCTGTTTTTCCTTGTTGAAAATTAGGTTATTTGAGTAAATTTCGATGGATCAATTATACTAAACATATTATTGAATTTTGGATACATCAATGCACACACTTCACAAATCCATTAGAAATGGTTGAAGATGCTAGGAAGAACAAAGTGAATGAAGGGAGACACCAATCGTAAATTTGAACAAAAGATTATTGGTAATTTTTTCGCGACTATCATAGCTTTTATACTCTCAAACCCTTCCCATTTCCTACTTCAAATATGACCTAACTAGTCTCAAAATAATTTTAGTTAAATAAGGTAACCACATATACCTGAATTGATTTGAAGAAATATATTGAAGATGTTAGTGGTGTGCTTTGGGCAATTGTGTAATTGTGTGCTCTAATTCTGGATAAAATGAGTTGACCTAGATAAGAGTAAGCCTCAAGGGGCGCTGCTGGGGTGTTACCGGTAGGTATAGAAAAGTGGATTGATGTCATGTGAGAGAATAATCAGTGGTGCTTTGTTCGAAGGAGGTTTGATAGGTATGCGCCCAAATTCCTCATGGTTTGAATAAGATAGGACTAATATTATCAATTAATAAGTTATAAGGACATCTTAATTGCATGAGGCTCTTTAGAGGGAACCTCATAACAAAACCATGAGAGCACTATATAATACAATTGTGGGGAGGGATAGATTCATAAGTTTCTAATAGTAGTCATCTTTAGGGTTTATTTATAAAGTTGACACTAGGGATTCAATGGTGTTGGGTATGGTGTCTTCAGGCAATTAAATAGGTTCCAAGCCAAATATCCTAAAAATAGTACTGTGATGAAGTTTGCTCATATATATATATAGATATATATATATATATATATATATATATATATATATATATATATATACACACACACACACACACACACATTTGTATATATATGACTTGGAAAATGTATCTATAAAAATAAAGTTTAGATCGTTTTTATAGCTAATTAATGTGAGATTTTCTTCTTGTCTCACTTTTAGAATGAGTTAATTTCTATACAAATTATATCTTGCTAAAATTATTAACCTAAAAGGGTTTTTATGAACATTTTTAAGCTACAACTAATCAAGTATGATTTAATATCTAGAGTCTAGGTCAGATTGTAAGGAGTTCTTTGATGTTAGTATGTCTTCTCTCCATGGAGTCTTTCTATGCATTCTTTATTTTACTTTTTGATAAAGTTCTCTTTGCTGAATTGGTATATATGATGAAAATCACCCTTTTTTATCCTTTTTATAAATTTTTCTTTTTATAAAACTCATGATATGATAAAGAAGACATGGAAGAAGTACATTGATAAGAAATAAAATAGAGGATATCTAAATAAAATAAATAAAGAAAAGATAACTCCACCAAAACTAAACTTCCTTAGATATCATACTTGTTTAATTGTTAATGATGTTGTACTCAATATTTATTGTAAATCAATGAATGAAATTTAGTGAGTCTATACTCTCATAGTGTTTTGAGTAACAAATGATTTTTAAATTTCCATTACAACAATAGCTTGGTGAAATAAATTGATGATGCCTAAAAACATGCGTATGGTCCCGTAACACCCAAGACAAACCACCAACAAGGCTTAAGGTGGGCTAGCGGGCGTGTTAGGCGAGCCCAGCCATGATAGCTCGGCCCATGAAGGTATTCGACACTTCTAAGGCGCGAGCCCCTGCTAGGAAACTAAGCCCGCCTCGCCGATAAATAGGTAATATGGATGGTCCAACGCTCACCAAACTCAGACGTATAAAAGGGAAGTACCCGGTCTCCATGATCGGCTCTCCACTCATCGAGGGAGGAAGGATCTCTTGCGATCACAACTCCCTAATTATCCTTTAATATTCAGTTGACAATAAGGAAAGAGGGATTCCCCAATCTAATCGAAAGATGTCAGATCGTCGTCTAACAAGGAAAGTCATCGTGATCACCCAATTTTACTAAATACCGAGCAATTCTACGTATTGAAAGGTACGCAATCACAAAACTATCAATAATTGATCTTTCCTTTTCAGAAGAAAGAAACCGACTCAGTATCTTCCGAGAGGCTACCGTCATTCCTCGCCAGACTACCCTTTCGCGGTGTTGTATATCGATCCGACCCGACAAACGGCCCAGCGACTCTAGCAAGCACCATCAATTTGGCGTCATTCGTGGGAACGACTGTTCCTTTACAAATCAATTGATTTGTTAGTGACTGATGGTATCGACTCGAAACATGAGTAAGAGTCACGCCAACCCCCCGAGGATGCAAGACGAACAAGATGACGTTAATAGCAGACAACCAGGAGACGCTCTTGGAGCTCTTCACGCAACTAACAACGAGATGGAGGCACTCCATCACGTCAATCGCTGTCCGCTGGCGGAGCGACTAACTCACCGTGAGAAGGGCAACACCCATAAGGCACAACAGCCTACAAGGCAAAGAATATTATTCCACAAGAGGAATAACAACACCTCGTGCCCCTCGAGACGCTGGGATGAGGAGGAGAAAATAGTCGAACCATGGAGCATGACCCCTACATACCCCGGGATGTCACAATGAGGGGATGCCCGGCGTGAACACGAGATGAGCCAAACCCCTATCGTAACGCGGGGAACAGTCTTGTGAGCGCCGGCTCAGACATCCAAAGAGAGTCACCACATGAAGAAGGTCAGAAAGGTCGAGCCCTAGTCTCTATGGATGTCCGTAGGAAACAGATCCACATTCATGGCTCCGGTGCACTTCCCTATTCCTACGAAATTTAGGATTTCGCAAATCGAGGCCTGACGGACAAAGGACCCCGCACCACCTCAACACCTACAAGACTTAGAGGGAGAGCATGATACTAGGACCTCGGTAGTGATGCAGGAGCCTTTCCATCACACTAAAAGGCTCAAGATTACCCGGTTCAATGTGCTCCGCCAACCTTCAATTCATCCTTGGGAGAGCCTCTTATCAAGCCGTATCCCACATCATCGAGCCCTACTTATAAGAAATCAGCTACCAATTCGCCGATAGTAAAGCAAGGCCCATAAGAGAATCTGAGGTCCTACGTCCATAGGTTAAACTCGGAGTCATTAAAGGTAGACATCCTGTGATGAGAAATTTCTTCCATCGCCTTTATCGTCGGGCTAGGCATACACCCAAAGACCTACGTTCTCAATCTCGAAGAACCCTCAGGCAAAAGCATGGCCAAGGTGCTCGCCAAAGAAGAAAAATACATCAACGACGAGGAGGCCCTTATGTCTAAGCGAGGAAGCTCTTCCGCGCAAAAGGAGAAAAACAAAGACGAGAAGAAACAAGACCAAAGCCCTAGAAGAGGAAGAGACCGAGACAAATCTCCATGGAGGAAAAGAAAAGACAGAGATTGATCTCCAAAGCAAAGAGGTAATGTCATAGAGACCGGTAAACGCCCACTTACTGGGATCCTCCAGAGAGAAAGTGCTACCCCAAGTTAATACGCTTGGTACTCACTGGGAGACCTACGCCAGCGACAATGACGTATAAAATTCCTCATAAATGAGTGTTCATAGGTATACAACATGTTATCGGGCAGGCTTTCTCAATGCCATAAAGGCCATCCTTCGCTTATTATATCGGTTGTCAAATTCCCTATGGAGAATGGAGTAGAATGGTTCGAAAGGTGCCACGGTAGTTAGGAGTGCTACTTGACGTTAATGAAACAGAAAGCAGTTGACAACATCCACATGGATGAGCTTGTCGTGAAAGATGAACTGGACACCCGACCAACACCCTTAGAAGAGCTGGAACTAGTACAACTTGACGATCAAACTTAACACCTCGCCACATTCGGGATCTTAAATCGCCGAGACATCAAAGACCTCCTCATCCACTTCTTAAAGCAAAATGCGGAAGTATTCGCTTGGAAGCAAGAGGACATGGGAGGAATTGACCCAGCAGTTATCACCCACAAGTTGAATGTCACCCCCTCCTTCAAACCCGTTAAACAGAAAATGAGAAGTTTCGCCCCAGAATGGCAAAAGGTGATCAACGAAGAGGTCAGCAAACTCCTCCAAGCTCGGGCTATCCGAGAAGTAGATTATCCCGACTAGTTAGGTAATGTTGTTCTCATCAAGAAGGCAAATGGAAAGATTTACTCGCATTGACTTTACCGATGTTAACTCGAGATTGGCCGAAGATACTTTCCCCGCTCCCGACTAACCTCACAAAGGATGCCACCGCAGCCACGAGCTCCTCACTTCATGGATGTTTTCTCAAAGTTATACCCGATAAGAATGTAATCCAACGACCAAGAGGAAAGACCTCATTCGCGGACCGGGACAGTGGGATCGTATTGTTATCGTGATGCCTTTTTGGTTGAAGAACGCTGGGGCCACCTATCAAAGGTTGGTAAAACAATGTTCCAAAACATATTGGAGCAACCATGGAAGTATACATGACTATTACGTCGGGTGAAGTCGGGCCAAGGTCGAGCCCACGTATGACCACCTTACCTAAATCCTGTGTCTTAGAAGGACTACAAGATGAAGTTAAACCCAACCAAGTGTGCCTAGGAGTCTTCGTAGGGAAGTTCTTAGGATTTATATGTCACAGTCACTTTAACAGGCAAATCCGTATTAAGATAAAATCCATGCTCAACATGCAACCACCCTCAAACATTAAAGAAATTCAACGCTTGAACGAGAGAATAGCTGCACTGAGTCGCTTGCGGTCTCGCATCCAAAGACAAGTGTCAACCCTTCTTCAAGTTCTAAAGGCCTTCCACCGAGATACCCATTGTGAAGAGGCCTCAAGCAAGCAAAAACTACTTAAGCTCCCTCCTTATTATGGTAAGCCCCTCCGAGAGGGAACTCCTTACGCTCTATTGAGCCGTTTTCGACTTCTCGACTAGTGCCAACTCGGTCGAGAGCGGGATAGAGCCAATGTACCTAATCTATTATTACAACCGAGCTCGAGATGAGCGTAGGAAAGGTATCCAAAGATTGAAAGCTAGTTCTAGCATTTACGACCACCGCTAGTCCGCGCACTCGACCATTTAAGAACCAAAGAGCCTTGATATTAAAAGCCATGTAGCCTGGCCACAAGAGCCATGTAGTCAGCCAATAAGAGCCCAAGAGCTCGCTTTTATTAAGAGCCATAGCCTGCCAATAAGAGCCACGTAGCTCAGTTAAATAAGAGCCCGGTAGCTCGGTTTGTTAAGAGCCACGTAGCTCAATTCAATAAGAGCCATGTAGCTCAGTTCAATAAGAGCCACGTAGCTCAGTTCAATAAGAGCCACGTAGCTCAGTTCAATAAGAGCCACGTGGCTCGCTCAATAAGAGCCACGTAGCTCGCCTCAATAAGAGCCGAGTAGCCTGGGCTTCAATAAGAGTCCGTAGCTCGCCAATAAGAGCAACGTAGCTTAGTTCAATAAGAGCCCAGTAGCTCAGTTCTATAAGAGCCTAGTAGCTCGTTCAATAAGAGCCCAAAGAGTTTAGGTTGTTAAGAACCATAGCTCAGACGCGTTTAATAACAACTCGCTATTAAGAGATGAATGGCCCGGAAGCCTCGCAGCCCAGGTTGTAAAATAAGATGGTAAAGAAGACGAAAGGTCCAAATGGTATAAAGGAAAATATCCGTAGATCGACAAAAATCAGGGTCAGCATTATAGAAGTCCAAGGCTTAGAGCTCGAAGTTAACAAAATAAGCAGAAATTATAGGGAAAAGCCTAAATGCTTGAAGCAGGACTCCGAGCAGCTTCAGTTACCCGAATCTTCGAACCATGTAAGTCAGAAGGTCAAGTCCCAATGACCGAGGTAGGAGAGTTGGCCACTGTAAGAGCCTCAATCTCAGGTTCACCAAGGAGAGGAACAGAGCTAAGGGCATCTGAAAACACCACGGGGTTCGCTTCGTTATCAGAGTCAAATTCTTCTGCCTTCCCCTTAGCAGGAACTTGAAAGTTGAAATCCAAACCCGGGAAAACTTTAGCAACCTTGCGCTGAAAAGCAAGCCACTCGGAGTCCCATAAGGTAAAGGCCTCATCTCTCAGCTCGGCAATCCCTTTCTAACCCACCGCGCTCTAATGGGTCAAGAACTTCGCTAAGCCTATGGCATTCCTAGTTAGGCGCTCCACGGAGCTCAACGGGCTTAGGAAGCCTCTGGTTGACTTGTCTTAATGCCGTGGCTTTGATGCACAAATTTCGCCCCGAACCATGTAGCTTGTCCGCCACCAAGTAACTTAACCTTGATCGCCCGCAGCTCATCCTCGGCAACCCTCAACTTACCTCGAGCCTTCTTTTCTTTATCTTTCTCTCATGCTTTCGCAGTCGTGGTGTGCTTCAGATCGGATTCATACTTCACAACATCCTTAGCAAGGCATTGGATCCGAGCTCTGTTGCTCCACCTCTCTCGAGGCCCAGGTGGCAACCTCGCGATACGCCACTACTCTAGCGGCAGCCCTCAACAAAGCTACCGTCCCTCTCTGCCAGCTGTTCATATAGGTAGCCATCAATAGAGACGAGATAAAAATTAATGGATAGTTAAACAATGGTGAATGTTAAAATGTGCTACGCCTCGACATACTGGGTGGTCGCTCCCGGCGATAAGGCCAAAGCCTCCTTAACCCGACATGACATCAGCCCTGAGGTCAAAGTCTCATAGATGACAGCAACTCGACTGGTATCTTTAGTTAATAAGCAGCGAGTCCTCATCCCCCTAAGTTCCAAAGCAATCCCTTCGTATGATTCAAGCGAGGAGTTGGGGAAATCATAGGTTTTGGGTTTAGAAAGTGTCCTTGGGACTTCCTAGATTTTCTTCTACACTCCAAGAGGTAGGGATTCTTCCTACTTTGGTTTATTTTCCATTCTAGGGGCTGTTTGGTGGAGTTTTAATGTCCTAAGGGGCTGTTTGATTGAGTTTTAATGCCCTAAGGGACTATTTGGCAAAATAATGGGTTATGGGAATAGTGCCTTGTTTTGACCCTATATGATGTCCAATTTTTGGGGCTGATTTTTGGTTATAAAAAGGAGAATTTGGACTTGTATACTTAAAGGAAATTGTAGCCCTATTTGAGAACTTGATGTTAGGATTTTGAATCACCATAATTGTACCTCTATATCCCAAGTTATGGTTCGTTTCGATTGCCATATAGCTTTGTTTTGGCCGACCCATCATCTGCATTTTTGGGACTGATTTTCGGTTGTAAAAAGTGATAATGTGGATCAGCATCCTTCAAAATAATTATAGCCTATCTAAGAACTTCTTATGTTAACCTTTGAATTACCCTGCAATAGAACCTCAATATCTCGCTATATCCATTTTTTCAGACCATATAGCTTAGGTCAGGTAATGGTTTGTGTCAAGATTTTGGGACTGTTAGGGGACTAGTTTCTGAACTAAGTCCGGCATCATTAAGTGGACTATAATGGCTTGTTGTGTGGAATGTTTTTTAGGCATCTCTATGCCACAACTGGTCTTGAGGATCAAGTGTCATTGCTTGACTAAGAGTGACGTGTTTGGGTGTCGTATGCTCTAACATGTTGACATGAGATCAACTGCAGGTGCAATGGCCATTACACGTGCTTACTTCAGGTGTGTCATCGCTTGATCATAGAATGACATGCTGAATGTGAATGCGATATATGTGCATCATAGGTTGACATGAATGACAAGTTTTATGGACGTGTTATGCGGTGTGATGTAATTGTCCGCATACGTAGCGGTGGATTGTGTTTTCCATGTAGCATTCATTATGCATGTGACATGATATAACATGCACTGACATCTTGTATTGCATATGCAAAGGGACATCACATTAAATGGGTGTGAGTGCATGGTTGGTAAATCGACATCGTGTTTGGTGTTTGATGGTATGTCGTGAGTACATTGTAGATCGACATTGTGTTTAGTGTTGGAAGGCATGCAAAGCCTGCGATGAAACTCGAAATTTTCTACATAAAAACACATAGACTTAGTAAAAAAACAAGTGAATATCGTAGTTTCATTCAATGGAGTTTTGATTTCTATAAAACAAAAGCTTTTGTTTAGGAAAATGGTCATTGATGAGAATAATGACGGTTTTCACACTTAGCATATGCATGTGTGAGGGAGTCGGTGAGGACTTGGGACATGGAACAGGGTGAGTCACATTCTCATCCATGGCATGTAGACATTTGAGTAGGAATGTGTATGTTATTACTTGAATGTGTGAAATGGCATTGCATGTGCACTTAGGTGGGGAGTAGCCCTTGTAGGAATTATTCTCTACTCGGGCATCAAGCCAGAAAGGGACCATATTTTAGGTGCAAGCGGTGCACTGAGGACGGTGCCTTCTTCGAGGTCGTGATTTCAAGGATGCAAGGATGTGTATTTTGATAAATAATTTTGTAAACTACATTAGAACAGTTTGGGGCTTATATATGTTGTGTATAAGAGTAATAAACTATTATGGACTATTGTGATATAGTTGTATATTGTGGATATGGACAGATGGACCCTGTGTGGTCATTACTACTTCTGTTGAGACCCTAGATGGGTCATGGATATATTCTTATACAGGTTGTATATTTGGTAGAGCTCAAAAGGAGACTCGCTCGATTTTTGTAAAATATGGATCTGATAAATGGACACAACAAAGGTGGTATCTAAGCTACCCGAATCCATAGGAATTCGAGGGTGGACGGGGTTGTCAATGGACCCCTGGGTTTTAGGGCGTCACAATTGGTATAAGAGCTTAGGTAAACGATTACCTAGGGAGCTCGGGTGTGGGTATCCACAAGTATGGTCCTGATACTAGTTTGTCTTAGCTAGGTATCAAGAGTCTAGGTACATGAAAACCTAGGACTGTTGGGCATGGGTTAAATCATTGCATGGGTTCATGGGTGCATTATATGTTTTGTGGTTCTAACATGCTCAATAAGCTTGTGTACAAATTGTGTGAAAAATATGCATGACAGGATGTATATAGTAAAGGATGAACACTAGGGTTAGAGAACATAACCTTAGGGGTTTGGAAAATAAATGAACATGATAGTTCGGGAACTGATACTTATTAGTGTTTGGCATTATGCACCACTAACGAAATAAGAAAAAGAAATCTCAATTTAATATTTTACATGTGTCGATGGCAAGTTGAGGAAGGGGACGTAGGGTTCCAATAGATCGAGAAAATATTGGAGGCCATGGAGATCACCTCCGATGCCACAAAGATAAGGCAAGCAACATTCCAACTAGAGGGTGAATCCAAAGTATTGTGGGATTGGGTTAAGGCCTTGGGGGACATAGAGGAAATGACATAGGGAGAGTTCCATGAGCTCTCCATGGGCATTTCTTACAACTGCTAGACATGCAAAGGCCCAAGAGTTCCTAGAGCCAAAGCAAGAACAATGACAACAGTTAGAGTATGTGGCTAAGTTCACCGAAGGGGGTCTGCTTTTCTAATGACTATGTGGCCACCGACTACAGGCTAAGGTGAGGAAATTTGAGGATGGTCTGAAATTGTCCATCCGGGGCAAGATTGTGGGATTTCTCCTCCATGACGGACTCTATGAACATGACTGTGCCTTGGCCACAAAGAGAGGTCGATGACGTACGGAGCATCCGTGATGTGGTGTTAGTCGAAGAAGAGGGAGAATCACTCTAGCTCTGTGGAACAAGTAGAGGATCAGCTTCATGAGGATTTTAAGGACAGCTAAGCGAGGTTACAGCTGCGTCAAGTCAGACATCTTGTGGAGCCGTGATGGGGCGTATGACATGCCATCATTGCCACCAAATTTCGACACATGAGATGGGATTGCCTATAGAGGCAAGGATCCCAAGGTTATGGGGCACCTCAGTCCCAATCATCAGTGGGACATGCACATACACAGTTTGTCTCGCCACTCCTCAAAGACGGGCCAAGGGAACCCGCACGCCTCCTGTGGTGTGGCACATGCAATCGATTATTTCAGACAAATGTAAAGGCTAGGGCATGGATCAAGGTCGGGTACAGGGCTCATAGGTCGGGACTTCGGGGACCTAGGGGCATGTCTACACAATTACACCTCGTGATCGAACCTACAGATATCAAATCAATTATTCAAGGTATGTTTCTACCGCTACACCTATGGGTAAGAGTATTTGCTTGATTCTCAGCATATGCATGTGATTGTGTATGTTATTGTGTGTGAATTTCGAGATCTAAATTGCTAAGGGGGAAGAATGTAAACCCGAAAATTTAACTTTTCTAAAAAATGGCAAAGATAGTAAAAATTGCCAAAATGGTTCAAAGAAGCCTAGAAAATTGTCTAGATCTCGGATGATGAAACAGACTTCACCGTTGGATTCGTCTCGCGAAATCTAGTTACCCAGATGAATTTCGTTAAATTCCGAGACAACCAAATTTTCACGATTCTCGGGGCGACGCAGGTGCCTTATGGACCTAAAAATTGGGATTTTTGAGAACAATCTTGAAAGTAGAATAAATAAATTAGGTAAAGCTCATTTAAAATAAATTGAAGTTGAACCGGGATGGAATAAAATATTTCGGAGCAAAAACGGAGAAAAAAGGGTTGCGAACACGTGGTGCAACGTGTGCCTTGTCTTTAAAACTTAAGGATAAGTTAGAAAATGTCAAATTGGAGAGAGCGTGAGGGGATTTGCTATTGAAAAAAAAAAAAACAGAAACATGAGAGAAACAAATAAAGCATTGGGTGTCAATGTGTGTGCTCTAACATGTTGACATGAGATGAACTGTTTTATGCAATGGCCATTACATGGCTTGTTTGCGGTGTGTCATCAGTTGATCATAGAATGACATGTTGAATGTGAATGTCGAAATATGTGCATGCATGATAGGTTGACATGAATGAAATGATTTATGAAGCTTCATATGCAGATGATGTGATTGTCCATGACATCGTAAGTCAGATCAGGTTGTTCATGTAGCATTCATTATGCATGTGACATGATATAACATGCACGGCATGCTGCACAACATACATGGGGACATCACTTAAATGGGTGTGAGTGCAAGGTTGGTAACCTAATATATTGTGTTTGGTGTTCATGGTGTGGCTTCCCAGAAATGCGAACAACGCCCAAATGAGTCCTCATGGTCAGATAAAAGAAAAGGAAATGAAAATACGTGGTGTTAGTGTATAGCAAGAAGGGATAGGATACGCACCTGTGTGAAAAACCCGGTATTCTTGGTTGGGACATATGTATCCAACAAGGAAAGTTTGTGAAAGTGTTAGAAGGATTGCGAAGCCTACGGTGAGACCCCAGAAATTTGCTACTCACAAAAACACACGGGACTAGGTAAAAAGAAGTGGATATTAGAGTTTGTCTAATGGATTTTGATTTATAAATCAAAAAGCTTTTGTTTAGGAAAAATGGTCATTGATGGAGCATAAATGACGGTTTTCACACTTAGCATATGCATGTGATGGAGTCATGAGGACTCCTGACATGGGAGCGCGAGTCACATTCTCATCCATGGCATGTAGACATTTGAGTTGGAATGTGTATGTTTTTACTTGAATGTGTGAATTAACATTGCATGTGCACTTAGGTGGGGAGTAGCCCTTGTAAAAATTATTCTCTACCCAAGACGCCTCATCCCGTCGCGACCATTTGTGCAAGTGGTACACCTGAGGACGACACTTCTTAAGGCCGTGATTTTGAAAGAAGCCGTGATGAAGTTTGATAAATATTTTGTAAACTATATTAGAACAAGCTAGTTTTAATATATGTTCAGGAGGAAGAGTGTTGTAACTCATACTTAAGACCATTGTGATATAGTCAGAGCATTGGGTGATACGGGCAGACGGGACCAGGAGACACCCCTTCAAGTCCTATGATTGGCGATCCGAACCTCGAACGGGGTGCTCTAATACCACTAACTTGTGACACCCCTTCCTGGTCCGACCTAATTGGTGGGTCCGAATAGGATCCGGGATGCTATGTTTCATAACTTAAACTTTAAGCTTCATTCATAATGTTAAACATTTAACATGAACCATATTCGTAACGGCGGATACAAAATATATATACAAGCTCCATATATGGAAGTGTTCAACATTTACATTGTTTACAAAAGAAACAAAAGACATATAATGCTTTACCAAAAATCTTCCAAGGAACCCCTGATGTGCCGAATTCGATTGTTGATGTGGATCGTCTTACCCTCTGGTTTCCTCTTCTGTACGTGCACGGATGAAACACTCGTGCTAAGCTTAAAGCTTAGTGGGAATTTACACATATGGACGACCCACTTTAAACGCATGCATATCTTTATGACACATATTTATCCATTTCTCATGTCTACTTTCTTTTCTCAAAACATTTTTCTTTTCTTATCATATTTCATATACTTTTCGTCATTTTATACGTATTTTGTTCTTGTAATTATATATTAACGATAGCAAAGTTATGCTTCTCATATCATATACTTTATACATTCCTTTACATACTTTTTTCATTTTCTTTATGTTCATGTTCCGCAAATGCTACAAAAGTGGATACTTCTGAGATAACTCAGGAGTGTAATTCGAAGGTACTATCACTGTACGAGACAGTGATCTCTGTTGATTAGTGCCCAAAAAGTGCTATTTTGAGCCATGTTTATCGCAGGTTTTGAGCACTTTTTGTGTACTAATCAATGTAATTAACCCAATTGGCACATCTAGGTCCCGGCTATACTACGAATCGCATTTTGTGGCTGTTTTTATAGTTTTTGCAAGATAATCAGGCAAAAGTTCAAGCCAATCCAAGCACGAAGAATCCAAGCCTAACTTGTAGCTCACGACAGAAGTCGGAAGGAAATTGGAGCCATAAGCTGAAAAAAATTGGAACACTGTAGAAATTTTGAAGGGTTGTGAATTTTCGCAACCTGTGATGCCTCCAGTTTGACCTACAGTTGACCTTTTTGTGACTTTTTCCTAAACTACCCCTATGTATTTATGGTAGTTCTAACATTTTTGTAATTTCCCTTGACTTTGAGCAGTATATAAGCCTGAATCAAGCTCTGTACAGGAGGACGGGATGTAATAAAATTGGCGCCAAAGCTTTTAGTTTTCCAACTTTTCTTCTTATCTCTTATTTTCTACTTCTTTTTCCTTCATTTTCTCACCTGCCAAACACCCCTTGAGGATGACAACTCAAGGGATGGTTGCCTAAATCCCCTCATCCTTGAAGAGGAAGGCCACTAGGCCAAATTTTGAGGTAAACTGGTGTCCTCTCTGTTTTCAACGCATGCACTTATGATCATTTATGTCTCTGTATCTTGCCTCAGCCTTAAATCCTTCTGATGTACCCTGATTGGCCAGTACTTGGCAAGCTTTTAGGGCTCAGTGGATTCTTACCACTAGATCCACTAAGGCTCGCTTAGTTTCCATTTATTTGCCTCTACAGGTTAGGTCAAAGGATCATTTTTACTGCTTTGAAACATAAATGATTCAATAGCAGTTTAATCTCAAGAGAAAAACTTTTAGGGTTCAGTTTTTATGGCTAAATGAAGATCCGGTTCGGGAAATGATTATAGGTCATCCTCCCTAACGCAAGGAAAAGGGCCTGAGGACCCCTCAGCCTCAGCCTAAAACTTCAAACCCAGTGGCCTGAGACTTCAAGGAGTTATTTTTACATTCTATTTCATTTTGTTTGTAGTTTTCAAACCACCAATCACATTGTTTTTAAAAAAACCCCAAATCCAAAGTGAAATCACCATTTTACATCAACTGTGAATCATTTTGCGAGAAAAAAACCCATCCCTAAGTTCGACCCTAAAACCACTATATTGTAGTAGCTTTGCTACGATTGTAGGAATTTAGGTTACAAATATTGTTGATTCCGAGTACACCTACTGCGACAAGAATCATTTGTATGACCCAAACGGGGTCGCTATAGTGATCCAAATGGGATCTATGTCATTGACCCAAACGGGCCTCGATATGTATCTCAGATGTCAGAAAGACCGTGTTCCTATAGGCATGCCTATCTTCCCAACCATCGCTTACGGTCATAGGCGTGCAATTAGTATTATTATGTTTTCTTAATAATCTTCATGTATTAAAAGATATCTCATATACATGAATACTTACCGATATCATGTATACTTAGGAGATATTAATTATCAATAATCTATTATACATGTTGAACTCCAGACTTTTCATATAACAAATTTTCTACTTATTTGTACTTTTTAATAGAATTATACTTGCTTAGGAACTTACTATCTCCATCATAGGGCATTAAGTTTGCCCACATCAAACACGCCGAGGTAATAAGTATGCTTTTTTTTTTTTTTTTTTACTTAGTTTCACTCTTATTCGAACCCTCATTAGTCATTCACTGTGTGGTTCCTATACTTTCAGCGTATGAAGTCGGGCTTAAAAATGTCAAAATACAAGAAATCCAAGACAAGGAGCAAAGTGGGTACCGGGAGAATTATTCTTGAACCGGCACTGTACCGACCGCTTCCGTGAGTGGTACCGACACCACTTTGGATGGTACGCAGACATTTGGTCTATGCGTGAAGCGCACTCGCATTCACCCCGTTCGGCACCAAAACAGCTCGGAAATTGTCCGTAAATATGTGATTTTCCTCTTTACTCGCTTCCATACTCTTCCTCTATTCCATCTTACTTCAAAAACCTATCATGAATTCCTCCCAAAACAACTCTAAAATGGGTCATAACCCATTTATCAACCAAACATGAAGATTAGTTAGGGTTTGTTATAAACCCAAACTCAATTACTTGTAATTAAACCCAAAATCTATACTCAAAGGGAGGACTCCATGCTCAACTTATACAAACTAGGGTTTTATCAACCCTACCTAACAATTCTAGGGTTAGGATGAAATCCTAACTAAACCCTAGGTTTGGAACAAGCTATTATCTATACAATTCCATGGAAATCCATACATTTTCATGGAAATCCATACAATTTCACGGAAATCCATACAAACTTTAGAATTCCATACCCAAAACCCTACTAATTCCATACCTTTCATCATCATTAAACTCCTCTACTCATTCTCTTTTTCTTCTTCTTCTTCTTCTTCTCTTCCTTCCTCTTTTATTTTTGCTTCTCTCACAAATGAGAGAACAAACTTGATCTGTCTCTTTTTTATTGATTTTACTTTCCTTTATTTACTCATTAGTCCTCATCTTCATTTATTTGCACTAACTTATACTATACTCTACTTTGGCATACAATCTTATGAGATTACGAATTTTAGGTCGTAAATTGCAATGACCAATTTAATCTCTTCTCTTTGTAGATAGTCCGAAAGTTTGGGCTAAATTTTCGTGATTGTTTGCGATAGTCCGTGATAGGATTTTTCTGCGCTCTCGACTATATCGAGGTTTGGTTTTGATCCCTAGACTGATGTCTTTAGGTTTTGTGGTGTGTTTTGGTATCCCAATAATTCGGTGACGAACCGTGAAGGGACCAATAGGTGTCCAGTTTTATGTGGGTCCGAGATTTAGGCCATTTTGTGTGTTATTGTTGTAAAATATTAAATAACATGTTGTTGTGTGTAAAAATCATGCTAATATATGCTAGTTGATGTATTAACATGGATTGCATAGATGTAAATTATATGTAAAATTATAATTGTCCATGGTGTATTAATGTTTCATGTAGCACTCATATATACATGTAACACGTAAGGAAAATGCATCGCATCATGCATTTCATATGCATGGTCACATTGCGTCGAGTGGGTGTGGGTGCATGGTATTGAGTATTCACCGGTGTGAGAATGGGCCTGTGGAGCTCGAAATGGAACAAAGTCCAAGATTGAGACTCACGGATGTGTAAATTGATCAAAATGATAAATTACATGTTTTGGGCGGAGTAAGTTGGGGTAGATTCCCCCCCAGGGTGAAAGACCCAAATGTTATTCACGGTTAGACATGAATCCCGATGATGTAAGTTCACGAAAATGTTGGAAAGACGTGGCGCGTCCCGTAGTGAAACCCAAAACCAAAGGCCCACAAAATAAAAAGAAAATCATGATTTAATAAATTAAAGATCGAGGGTTATCCAACGGGTCAGTCATGGGTTAAACATCGATGACTTGTTTTTCACACTTGGCATTCCGTGTGAGGGAGCTCTGCTAGACTTAGGTCAGGAGTACGAGGGGTCGCGATCTCACGATGACACAGTAACATTTCATATAATGTTGTATAAATTGGTACGAATGTGATTGATGTTTACGATGCCATTGCATGTGCATTTTAGGTGGGTAGTAACCTCAGAGATTACCACTATCGAGCTTTGCTCACCCCGTCACCCTTCGTACAAAGTTCAAGTGGTGTGGCCGACTCGCATACGGGATGAGCCGATATAGTTCATGTATACCTTTTGTTGTATAAAAGGACTTAAATGGATCACATTTAAATAATCATATATTTTTGTATATTTGTGAATTAAATATAGAATAAGTCTCAATATATTGAGACAACAGTAAAGATATCAGACACCCGACATCCACAGGTTGCAGGTCGACTAAGTCATTACCAGGACCCCCGGGATAGGGGTGTCACAGGAGCCATCCTGTACGGTGCCCTAGACATATGGACTGTTCCTAGTATAATTTCTATGGCTAAGTCCACCTTCCTCTCGAGTGGAATACTGGGTAACTCTTAAGGAATGTTATATGGAAATTCCCTTACTACTTAATCGCTTTCTACGTCACCAAATTCTCGAGTCAAGTATCGCCAAGAATGTCTCACATCCTTTCACATAAATCTCCTAGCTTGCATAGCGATATCACATTGACATTGCAATTTCTAATGCCTTGTACTATCACCTTAGTCTGGTTAGAGCATCTTAACACTACTATCTTTTAACCACAATTAACGATAGCTCGGTGCTTAAACAACCAATCCATTCCCATAATCAAGTCAAATTCTTGAAATGGTAAGGGTATCAAATCAATGAGAAACTCTCTTTCAGATAACAACAATAGGGCAATTCTCAGATACGCTATTTACACGTATCATCGTGTCCCAATGGACTAGTCACATGCATGTCATATACTAATTTCTCCATCGCTGGTATCTTATCAAATAAATGTTCAATGCATACATATGAATGGGTGGAACCAGGGTCAATCAATGCATGCATCTCAATATCATATTGAGAAAATATACTAGCAATCACTTTAGGAGCATCCTGATCCTCACGAGCCTTTATCGAATATGCTCGTGCTGGCACTAAAGGCATATGACGATATGTCGCCTCCGACATCGCACTCGTCCTCTGCGCCGGCCCGCCTCTCGCCCTCTATTCTCGATTGAGTTGAGATTCTTCAGCTCTTTCCCTTAGAAAGACGGCCCTTTAGAAAACTTCTTCTTTGAGATATTTCTTGCCGCTAGTTTCTAGTCTCTATTTCTTATCAGAAGCTTGGACTAACTGATAGAAATCCATTGCCTGAGAAGTCATAGGTGCCAAATACCTTTGATGGAATCATGCAGTCTATCCTCACTTACAATCGAAATGCCCCAATGAGGACCAACTCGTGCATACTTGTTGAGATGACTCAATTCTTCTCATTCAGCCACCGACAAGTTCCTTTGCTTCAAATTCAGGAAACCGCTTCCACTGTCTCCTTGTACATCTCTAACGCACTTTTGCCCCGAACTCTTGGACAAAGAACTCCCAAGTCATGGATTGAACTTTGACTTCTCAACGCTAGTTTCCACTAGTCATAGGCCCCACTTGCAATAATGAGATCGCACATGATACTCTTTGATCGGGAGGGCATCTAACTTCCTCCAATATTCTTTGTAACTTTTCTAACTAGAACTCAGCTTTATCGGACTCTTACATGTTTGTCCCATGGAATTCCTTATCCCCATGTCAATCGAGGCTTTTGGAGCTGTCAATCTTTCTAATACCCGGGTCATATCCTGAGATATCCTCAGTAACGCTTCATTTGGCTTAGCCAACACTCGTTCTCACTTCGATATCTCGTAAGGATCCGGGCGGATAATCCATGATCTCCAGGATTAACACTTTCAACTGCTTCTTTAGTTGAATTTGGAGGACGATCCAACTTTACAAAACACAAGGACATCCACATCATGTCACATTACTAAACACAAGCTTTTCTATCTATATCAATCCAGAGTCACCCAAACCTGGGGCTCGATACCACTAACTCGAGACACCCCTTCTCAGGTCTGACCCGATTGGCGGATCCGAACTTGATCCGGGTGCTCGATACACTAATTTAGACACCCCTTCCCAACCGACACCTGATTGGTGGGTCCCGAACTGACCGGATGCTCGCTTTCATAACTTATAAACTTTTAGCTTTTCATTCATATATAAGGTTAAACATTTAACTTATACCATATTCTGTAACAACAGATACAAAATACATATACAAGCTCCATATATGGAAGTGTTCAACATTTACATTGTTTACAAAAGAAACAAAAAGACATAAATTATATCAAAATCTTCCAAAGGGACCCTAGTGATGTGTTGACCTCGCTACTGATGGGACTGCCTTACCCTCGGGGTTTCCTCTTCTATACCCACACGAATGAACACCCATGCTGTTTATAGCTTAGTGGGAATTTACACATATGGACGACCTCTAACAAGGGTCATCCCACTTTAAACGCATGCATATCTTTATGACACATAACATGTACATATATTTATCTATTTCTCATGTCTACTTTATTTTCTCATAACATGTTTCTTTTCTTATCATATTTCATATACTTTTTGTGTCATTTTATACTGTATTTCTTGTTCTTGTAACTGTATACTATCATCGCATACCAATGCTATGCTTCTCATATCATATCATATACTTTATACGTTCCTTTACATATACTTTTCATTTTCTTTTATGTTCATGTCTGCAAATACCACATAGTGATGAGAGAACTGTATGTACCCAAAGGTACTATCATTGTTCTCTATCTGTATGTACCCGAAGGTACTATCATTATACGAGACAGTGATC
This sequence comes from Tetrastigma voinierianum, assembly GCA_016808115.1. NCBI lineage: Eukaryota > Viridiplantae > Streptophyta > Magnoliopsida > Vitales > Vitaceae > Tetrastigma > Tetrastigma voinierianum. Next base: position 20,493 of record JAEQBH010001082.1, on the reverse strand, counting down.
TCTGTATGACCCAAACGGGGCCGCTATAGTGATCCAAAAGGGATCTACGCCATCGACCAAAACGAGGCCTCGATATTTGTATTTGTATGCTGCAGCACTATGTCCCTATAGTCATGCCTATCTATCCAACTACCCTGGGCCACAGGCAAAAGTAATCAAAGATTATTATGCTTTAATAATCTTCATGTATTAGAAAGATATCTCATAACATGAATACCTAATGATATCATGTTTACTTAGGAGATATCTATTATCAAATAATCTATTATACATGTTGAACTGGAACTTTTTTTATATAAAAAATTTATCTACTCATTTGTACTTAATAGAATTATGCTTATTTAGAACTTACCATCCTATCATGGCATTAAGTTTGCTCCACATCAACACACTGAGGCGGTTGCTTCGTCGAGGTGCTGATAGACAATGCGTTTTTGTTTTTTTACTTAGTTTCACTCTTACTTGAACCCTAATTAGTCATTCACTAGGGTTCCTATAATTTCGTGTGTATGAATTCGGGGCTTAAAAAATGTCAAATACAAGAACCGGGCCGTATGAGCAAAGGGTACCGATAATTTGGACCGTACCGGTACCGACTCGGTTCTGGTGAGTTGTACCGGTACCACTTTGGATGGTACCGGTATCATTAGGTCTTTGCATAAGTGGTACTGGTACCAACCTATTCTGGTACCGGTACTAGTTACGGAAATTGCCCAAAAATGGTAGATTTTCCCTCTTTCACTTGCTTTTCTTCCATACTCTTCCTCTATTCCATCTTACTTCAAAAACCTATCATGAATTCCTCCCAAAACAACTCTAAAATGGGTCATAACCTATCCAAACATGAAGATTAGTTAGGCTTGTTATAAACCCAAACTCAATTACTTGTGTAATTAAAACCCAAAATCTATACTCAAAGGGAGGACTCCATGCTCAACTTATACAAACTAGCTCTTGATCAACCCTACTCAACAATTCTAGGTTAGTGATGAAACTTAACTAAACCCTAGGTGTCGAACAAGCCACTATCCATACAATTCCATGGAAATCCATACAATTTCATGGAAATCCATACAAACTTTAGAATTCCATACCCAAACCCTACTAATTCCATATACCTTTGATCTTTTGAACTCCTTCCTTCTCTTTCTTCTTCTCTTTCTTTCTCTTCCTTCCTTCTTTTGTTCTCTCACAAATGAGAGAAACAACTTGATCTATCTCTTTTATTGATTTTACTTTCCTTAATTTATTTACTCATTGGTCCCTATCTTCATTATTTGTACCAACTTATACTATACTCTTACTTTGGCACACAATTTTATGGATATTATGACCTTTAGGTCCTAAATTGGTAAATCGACCACCCCACTTGTCTTTGTATAAATTCCGGGTTTTGCTTATTTTATTTTTAGCATTATTTTATTCCGGAAAAATATTCATTTATTGTTATTATACCCTAAACATGCTATAAGACTGTCAGGGTATGATTTGGGGTGTTACACCTTGTGTGGTCATTACTACTTATGTTGAGACCCTGCATGGATCATGGATATGTTCTTATATTAAAGAAGTATTTGGTAGATCTCCTCGAAAAGAAGCACTACCCGATTTTTTGTGGAAAAGTGATCCCGGAGCAAATGGGACACAACAAGCAGGGTATCGAAGTTACCCGAATCGGGTCAGCAAGCCGACGGTTGTCAACGGACCCCCGGAGTTTTGGGCGCTACAACCAACCGCGGTCGATGCCAAAACGTAGAATGGGCTAGAACCTTGAGAATTAAAAATTCACAAATTTTATCATTCTAAACAAAATAAACAATATAAAATGTTTAACAACTATGAATACATAAACAACATAATTATTTTGTAAATTTATTTATTTTTATCAATGGCAAAATATATTTCTAAGTGCTACAAATTTTAGAGTGATGATAAGTATAATGATGATTTAATTTTTTTTTTCGAAGTATTAATGGAAAAACTAAAGGTAAATTAAAACAAATTTTTGTTTTCATGATTTTAGTAAATTGACGCTTTGAATTCTTAGAATTATGATTTCCATTGCATAATTTTTAAGCAAAATTCTATTATGTAGATTTAAGCTTATATTGAGCTTTAGATCAAACATTAGAAGCCAAATTATAATTTTAGATAATGTAGTTTGACATATATTTTATTTTATGTTGTACGTATACTATTTCAAGCTTAAAAGTAGAGAGATTTAACCTCGTTAGGAATACGCTTAGATAAAAGGGAACCCACAAACCATACCATGCCTATCTAAAGTGAACGAATTAATTTATTTAATCTAAAATATGTTTGACATATATGCGGATTGCAAGGATAAAACAAGTATACATTTGTACACAAACAAAATGCTTAGGGTTTAGAAGGATTTGTTTAGGTCAAAATCTTTTTTTTTTTTAATGAATGTTTAGGTGAAAATCTTATTGCATTTGAAGTTAAAATATTTAAATAAATCATTTGAAAACATTTAAACAATGGGCCATATTTTTTAGCTAACCCATGGGTAGTTTAATATAGCCCATCAATAACCCTAACATAGATATATAATGCTTTTATTATAGCCCTGTGGTTTCTCCTCCTCTCTAACCTTCTCGTAGCCACTTCTCATTTCTTCCTTCCCCAATTCATATTCATCTTACCCTAGGTTTTCTTTAAGCTTAATTCTGCTCCTAATCAAGTAAGATATAAACATTCTTTAGTTACAACCTAATCCAATTTTTTCCTCATTTTCTTCCTTATAACCCGGCCTATTGATAAATTGTTTTTAGATTTTCGAGATTTTTTCCACTGCCCAGATATGGTCGTGATCTTTATTAACAATTCAGTCCTCATCAGAAGTACTACGGAGAAGGTAAGGTTTTTCATCTTTAATGTTGTAAAGAATTTAGATGGTGACCTTATGTCATTCTTTTCCATGTTAATATTATTGAAATCAGAGGAATCAATATTTTTTTTCATGTGCCTCTATTTCTTGAGTTTACTAGTGAATTTATGTTCAAATTATAGTGCTTTGATCCGTCTAAAATTAATGGATTATTGGGATTTAATGATTATCTTCAATTAGGTAGACAGAAGATGAGAAGAGAACCAAGAAATAAAAGTTTCATAGTTTAAAATATTTTAATATTTGTATAAGAAAATAGTTTCAATTTTAAAAGGTTATTGTTTGAATTTAAATAATATTATTATTTGTAGAAGGTATGAAATAAAGTCCAGAAATTGAAAATATTATTTCTTTTCATTTCAACAAGTTCTAATGAACAAAAATACGCTTCTTGAAACCTAACTCATATCAACCAACAATTTTCACTAAAAATGTATATCATCCCAAGTTTTAAATCCGTTTCATATTTATTATTATTATTATGTAAATACATTAATTTAGTTGTATTGTCTATTATATTATGAATTCAAAGAATGACTTAATGCTGAGAGATCCAAAAAATAATTACTAAGCATAATAAAAAAAAATTACAATTTATATAGAACATATCATAAACCTCATTCCTTTCCCTTATTACCTTGTGTTTACAATAATCATTTTTTTCCCTTGTCTTCTAGAGCTGAGCGTCATTATGACCAAAAAGAAGTTTATAAGCATAATAAAATAAATAATATTTATTGGTTAAAAGATACACTTTTTAATATTAAGGAGGTAATGAAAAGAAAGGAATTAAATATTAGGATTGATGAAAAGAAAAACTAATAATGCAACATTTTGTAAAGATTGGAAAAGTTAAAAGCTTTAATTTTAATGTCCTGGGATTAGATAAACTTGGTGAAATACTAATTTGAGCTTCTAATGAGTTTTACTTTGCAACTTGTTTTGTAGAGTCATTTTCTTAATTTATATATGTTGATAAGACAATATAGAAATTAATGTAACTTTTTTGAAAATTACCCTTAATTGGTAAGGCTAATGTTTAAGAACCTATATTTTTCAACTATCTAAATAAGCAATTCTTAATTGCAAAGATAAAAAATGTAAAAATCCTTATTCATTCTTCAGTGTCCTTTGTAAGAAATGGCACGTCATCGAATGAGTTGCATATCTAATGTGTTAGATTGAAAATATAATCTGCATGAATAAAAAAATAAATCAAATTATAAAAATTACATCTCTACCTATTGGATAATGTGCCCCATTCCTACAATTATTGAGAATTTTAGTACAAGCCCGGATTATGATATATTATTCCATTCAAAATTAAGAATGACTATAAAGAAAATTACATAGATTAGAAGAAACTCCTAAACACATCTTGAAAGCAAGTGAAAGTTGACAACGATTTGTTAGAGTGTAAGTTCTTTGATCTTGAGTTAAAGATATCAAATTTGTAGTGTGTTATAGGCAAATCTCTATTATGAAACTAACTGATTTCATGTGATTTTTAAACATGATTTGATGTTGAAATAGCATTAGAATAATGTTACAATATACCAAGGAAACTGTGATAAAAAACAAGAGTTACAAACTTCCAAACATATAAATTGTAAGCATAAGAGCATCAAGTGTATCTCGCATATAAGGAATATCTATGTCTATATTAAATATTTTATTTTTTTTTATTTTCTCGAAGAAGGCCAAATATTTAGAATTTCCATTCTTCCTTAAATAAAATTTATTTTTTTATTTTCACAATGTAGTAATCAAAGCAGAACTCACAATGGCATGAGTGGAGTCTGGAAGAGGTAATTTTAATGTTTTTGATCACTAATATATCTTATTCTTCATGAAAAAGTTGGCATGCACAAATAATTTTAAACATTATGTATATTTCTAGATTTTATTGACAATGACCGGATATGGTATTATTTGAAGTAGCATTGATTTAGAAACTTGCACTATACCCGATTATTCATGTTAGACTTAATCGACATTAACTTGTATTGATTTTCTTGATTTTCTCTCTATTTTATTTTGATGACCATACTCCTTTCATTCTCATAAAACAACAAGCATGGCTTTTAAGAGGTAATGTTTGATTCCCTAAAGCTTTCTACCTGCACTTTAGCGAGTTTACAGTCGCAGCCTTGTGATCAAATGGGCCTAGGGTAACAGGGTGTTAAGACACCCATTCGAACCTAATTACTCAAGGTAGGAAGGCTACGACACCAAACCTACACAATTATGGCTTTATTTACTTTTTCTTTTTCTATTTTATTCTCCTTTTTTTCCTTTTTTTCATCACTTCAACCAATCACCAAAATCAACATAGCCCTTAATATTTGACTGGAAGCACATAAGCTATGGAAACTGTGTTTTGAATGAAGGAAACATATAAGGGTAAGGACCATTCTGGTCTACAAAATATAAAAAAAAAGGTTCATTAGGCTTAAAGAGGGTGACTACGGATATAAATATACAAAGGCAAGAAAGGCCCAACCCTGTCCAAGGTTGGTCTAAATAACTTCTATTTGTCAGGTTGTCAAGGATTTTTCCAGAGAGATAATTAAACAAGTTCTAGAATTGTTATGATCAAATGATGGTATTCTACACAACTCTTCCAAGCCAAGAAAAATTGATTAAGAGTGTGACGCCTTTAAATCTCGGGGGTGTCCATGACCAATCTGGGCCAACTCATGGAAAATCTATACATCCTTATCACCAGATCTCATCCTGAGTAAATTGCGGGCCCATGAGCCAACATCAAAATAATATTAATCAACTATTTTCCTCGATAGTTTTCATGTTTGTTCTATTAAAAGATTTATACATATTTACAAATATTTACTCAAAGCCACATGTTATTTTCTCAAAATACCTCTAACAAGTGCACTGCCTCCTCGATAGTCCCCGACCGAAGGGTCCCACCTGGTGAGCAAAGCCCAAGAGAGTGTTTTCCCATATGTTACCCCCACCTAAAATGCATATGCAATGGCATATATACTCACAATCAATCACATTCCATACAATTATTTTCTATATGAAATGCCTATATCATGCATGAGATGCGACCCCTCATGCTCACCACCTGAGTCCCACCCGACTCCCTCACACTTAGATTGCCAAGTGTGACCAAAACCTTTCATACACCATGACTAAACCATTGGACACCCTCCAATTTTATTTATCAAAACCTGATTTTGATTCTTTTCCTTTATTTTGTGGGCAACGGATTTCCGGGTTTACACCGTAGGACGCCACACGCCTTTTTCAACATTTTCACGAACTTGCATCGCCGGGATTCATGTCTAACCGTGAATAACTCCGTTGGACTTTCACCCGGGAGTGGATCTACTCCCAACTTGCTCCGTTTCCAAAACATGTAATTTATCATTTTGATCATTTACACACTGTGAATCTCACCTTGACTTTGGTCCCCATTTTCCCGAGCTCACGACCCACTCACCAACACCGATTAATAAATCCTTACCCTGCACCCACACCCGACCTGACGCGATGTGACCGTGCATATGAAATGCATGATGTCAATGCATTTTCCTCATGTTACATGCATGAATGAGCACTACATGAAACATTTACATACCATGGACAATTATAATTCATACATATAATCTACCTCCATGCAAAATATATTAATACATTAAAAAGCATGCATCAATATCACATTTCCACACTTAGCATGTTATTCAAGCAAGCCATAACACACAACAAGGTCTCAAAATAGGACTATTCAACAGTGGTACTCACTAATTTCTTTTGCAAACATGAACCATTTTGAATCCCAATCCTTATCATCACATCAACAACCATAGAAACTTTCGCCTAATTAAACTCCTAACTCCCACGTTTGCAGGATCGTGGGTGGAAACCCACATACAATCCATACCCTTAAATTCCAGCCTTGGAACTAATTTACATGGCTCCCACAAACAACCCCTACCATTATAAAGCCTTTAGGCTAAAAGTGTCCAAGTAGGAAATATCCACTCGGAGTTTGAAGAAACTCCCAAAACCGGAGTCCACGCGTCGTCCTCTCCGTAGAACAACTTCCCTTCTTGTCTCGAAGGAATCCGACTAGCTTGATCTCCTACAAATCTAGAGAGAAGCCGACGTTCTCTCTCTCTATGATTTCCTCCAAATGCCACATTGCATCTCCTCTCTACGAATTCTTCTCTTTCCTTTGTTTATTTTCTCCTTTTTTTTCTCTTCTTTTCTTTTTCTCTTTTCTCCTTTCTCATTTTCCTTTCATTTTCTCCTCATTTTCTCTTTTTCTTTCTCTCCTCCAATTTGGAGAACACCTCACATACGGTCAAAGGAGGAAATTGCCTCCCCATTTCCTCAAACCAAAGGTGTGGCTATGCATTTTCCATCTTTATTCCTTATTTTTCTAAAACCCTTATTATGACATCATCACCACATGGCTTAATATGAGCCATGGAATCCTTTCCTACACATGGCTAATTGTGAGCCATGGAATTTATGCCCTCAATGTGGCTCAATGTGAGCCATCCCTTTTCAATGCCAAGTGTCACTTTCTTGAGGTGCCATGTGGCATCCCCTAACCTTGCCATGTGTCATCCGACACCCCATGCCTCGAAAAACGTGAAATCTCGACCTCACCCTAACCAACGAAATTCGACGCGGTAGCTAAATCAAGAAGATCGATTTCCCCAACGGAGAAGTCCGTTTCACATCCGAGATCTAGAAAATTCACTTTACCGAACATGATTTTACCCATTTTTGAGAAAATTGGATTTTCTCGGGGTTTCACAAAGAGGGTGTGACTTGTGCTTTAAAGTGTTAAGAGTTTATAGCTAAATAACCAATAAGAGGGTCACACGTGAATTTTTGAAAAAACATACCTCTTATTTTCCACATTCTATTAGAGGTTAAATCAATCTTCTCTATCATCAACTTTTTGAAATACCAATCAAACCAAAGTCACTAAACTTGTTTTTATTCATGTTTTTGAAACTTTAGCTGTTTTTATTCCTCAAAACAAAATCTTTAAACTGAAAACAACTAAAAGAAAGTCAACACACAACTAACATAAAGAAAAATAAGCCCATTGACCAAAAACCCACTCAAAGGCACTACTAAACTAGACGCAGCATGCAAAAGACATAAGACATTCTTTCCATTTAATTTTCTGGGCACATAATCAACCTCGACTAAAACATTCTTTTGATGCCTTTATCTTTGTCATGTTAGTTATTTTTCCTTGTTAAAAAATTAGGTTATTTGGAGTAAATTTTGATAGATCCAATTATACTAAACATAATATTGAATTCTTGATACATCAATGCACGATTCTCACCAATCCATCGAAATGGCTGAAGATGCTAGAAGTAAAGCTAATGAGGGAGACACCCAATCGTAAATTCAACAAAAAAAGGTTATCGGTAATTTTTGCACTATCATGCCTTATAATTTCAAACCCTTTCCCCATTTAACTAAATATGACCCAACTAGTCTCAAAATAATTTAGTTAAATAAGGCAACCACCTATACCTTAATTGATTTGAAGAACTATATTGAAGATGATAGTGGTGTGCTGGGTAGTAGTGTAATTGTGTGCTCTATCGATAGGCTAAGTTGACCTAGATAAGAGTAAGCTCTCAAAGGGTGCCAAGTTAGGTGTTACTCGGTATAGAAAGTGGATTGATGTCATGTGAGAGAATAATCACTTGTACTTTGTTCTAGTGGAGGATTGATAGGTAAGGTGTTCAAGTCCCTTGCGATTTGAATAAGATAGGACGAATTATCAATTAATAAGTGTGGACAGATCTAATTGGTATGAGGCCTTAGAGGAGCCTGATAACAAACCAAGAGAGCACTATATAATACAATTTTGGGGAGTGGATAGTTTATAAATTAATAGTAGTCATCTTAGGTTTATTTATAAAGTTGACACTAGGGATTCAATGGTGTTGCTATGGTGTCTTTGTGTGAAATTAAAGAGGTTTCAAGCCAAATATCCTAAAATAGCTAGTACTAGGATGGTTTGTTCCTCCTTGGATATTAATTTTTCATGCATACTATTTAGAAAATGTATTATATATATATATATATATATATATATATATATATATGAAGAATATATATTAGTATATATATATATATATATATATATATATATATATATATATATATATATAGACACGCACACACACACATTTGTATGTATATGACTTGGAAAAAATGTATCTTTATAAAATAAAGCCTAGATCTGCTTTTATATCTTAATTAATGTGGGATTTTTCTTTCTCTTGTCTCACTTTTTAAAATGAGTTAATTTCTTATACAATATATCTTGCTAAAATATTAACTCTGTAAAGGGTTTTTATGAACATGTCTAATTACAACTAATCAAGTCTGATTTAATATCTAGAGTCTAGGTCAGATTGTAAGGAGTACTTTGATTAGTATGTCTCCTCTCTATGAATTTCTATGCATTCTTATTTTATTTTTGATAAAGTTCTCTTGCTTGAATTGGTATATATGATGAAAATCAATTCCCTTTTGTCCTTTATAAATTTTTTTTTTAAACTAAAGGATATGATCAAGAAGACATGGAAGAAGTATACATTGATAAGAAATAAAATGAGGATATCTAAATAAAATAAATAAAGAAAAATATAACCCACTCAAACTAAACTTCCTTAGATATCATACTTGTTTAATTACTAATGATGTTGTACTAATATTTATAGTAAATGGAATGAATTGAAATTCCTAGTGAGTCTATACTCGTAGTGTTTTTGAGTAACAAATGATTTTAAATTTCATTACAACAATAGCTTGGTGAATAAAATAATATTAACTTAAAATATCTCAATTTAGCGTGAGGATATTTTATGGGATTGGTAAATGATATTTTAGAACATCAAAAGTAAAGAATTTCTACCTTCTTTTTAACAATATGTCTATATTTAGTTTAAACACATGTGGCGTAAGAATAGATGTGAATCGTCTAACTGACACGCCTGGCAAGGGGAGATTTAGTTCTGTGAATCTCACAAAGAACTGAGGAAGGAAGCGACTATGCAGGGTTGAGAGAATCGAGAGCAAAAACATTTATTCTTCACATAGTTCATTATCATCATTACATATTGACCTTAATCCAACTGGAAGAAACTAATGAGTACCTAGGTTTAACTCCAAAGGCAGGGAAGGAAAAGACAGAAGAGGAAGGGATTTCTATAGGCTGGAGGAATTTGTGTTGGAGACAAAGGAATTTGGCCTGAAATTACTGACCCAAGCCAGCTAATCAGAAGTAGTGTTGAGTTCTTGTGTTGTTGATGCAATTGTTTCATGTTTTTGATATTCCAAAAATGGAAAACAAAGTTAATAAATCATTCTCCTGATTTCAATAGTTAGAAACATGCATTTTCAAATTATTTTACATTTATAAGAAGAGTCAAAACAAGTGAATTGGGTTAGAAATATGTAGAAAATTAATAAACATAACTTAATTATTTCCACTTTATTATATTTCTTGCCTTTTATTTTCTTCCTTTATTTTCTCTCGTGTTTTCAAGAACTAACATAACTTAATATTTGTACCTAGATAAGCACCTATGAGCAATAAGATGAGCGATATATATGACAAAACAAGTAATGAAAAAAAAAAGTTAAGAATGTCACCCGAAAGTCTCAAACAGAGGTAGAGATAGAACAATTTTGAAGGACAAGTAGGGAACAAGATTGCCCGCAAACGACAACAATTGAGGTGGGGAGCTTCTCAAGATCCCAACAAAGTGATAATGAGACTCTGGCTTGGGAAGTATTGCTTTGCAAGAAATACGCTGTGTCAAAATTATTTGTCATCAAATAGTTTTGAACATGTCACAATATATTAGATTATATATATACATATATAGGACACACACTTACATAAGTATGAATAAATATATCTTTCCCAATCGATAAATTTTTTTCGACAAAATGTCTTGTTGCATATTTACATACTATTGTATTTTACATGTTTAATAACATAAATTAAACAAGAAAATAAAACTGACATTAGAGCTATACATATTGTCCATGACATACACATATCATTATAATAACATTTACTATTTAATACACAAAATGCAAAAACAATAAACATTTAAAATTTGATGATTTTAGTATAATTCTTTCCTCGTAATTTCTAGTTTAAATTTTAACTTTCACTGCTATAAGTTCTATATTTTCTTGAACCCATAAAACATCTGGATTGTGTTGGTGTTATAGCCTAGACCTTGAGGTGTATGGTTCCCTATAGCAACTATGCTTCGAGGTGGTTGTGACTAGGCAAACCACTAGTATAGTGGTTATCACAGTTGTCCACTAGAGCGGGAATCAATTTAACTCGCACTAATGGTGTAAGATTGGTAAAGTCAATTTTATAAAATTGGGGAATTATGCGTGCTAAGCAAAGCACCAAAAGGTATAAAATAAAAGCAAAGTTCTCCCAAACCATGAAGACATGGGAAATCTGACAAATTAAATAAAAGGCACTATACAATAACCCTTTTTTTTAAGATAGAAATACTCCTTAGCCATTTATCTTGTGGGCCACAGAGAGAGACACACCCTACCTCATCACTAAAACACAAAAAAAGGAAAAACCACAACCCTCTCTCTTGTCTTCGATAGTGCACTATGGAGAAAAAGAAACCCGAGCTTCCTCACCCCATCCACTACAATGAAAGTCCAAATCTTGCAAATCATAAGGTTGTCATCACCTACATTGATGATCGTATGTGGGGAGAAGGAGCTGAGAATTCAACCACCGTAAAATAAATTTTTTTTCAGATACCTATTTTTGTTGAAGACAAATCCTTGAAAATAGTGTGTGTGGGCAAGTTTATTTTCATTTCGTGTTTTTTCCATCAAAGAAAAAAAATTTTTTTTTTTTTTTTTTTTTTTTTTTTTTTTTTTTTTTTTTTTTTTTTTTTTAAAAGGGAAAAGATGGCTAGGTTGTTTGAATCTTGGGGTGTTTATTGAACCGGTTGTGAAAATAGTCATTTTCTTGGTTGAAACATTTTTAAAGGAATATCATCATTGTAATATGATTGAAAAGGCATTGCGGGATGTAAATAGAACCAAATTTTGAATTATTTCCGCTGAGGTAAATCTAGGAACGAAAGTTACATTGAGAGAACTTATTACATTAATGTTAAGTTAGTATATTACATTAGTGTTACAAGTGTGTTATATTAAGCTCAAAGTATGTTTTTAAAGTTAACTCAAAGTTTTCATAACTTGAACATGGTTAAAATGTTACTATATATTTCAATCTTTTTTATATGAATAAAAAAAGGTGTTATATTGTTTCCAAAAAATAGACACGCCTTGAAGAAGTGTACATTTCATTTGGTGGTTAAGTTTATTTTTTGTTGTATTTTCTGTGGTTTCTACATGAAAGTTGAAAGATGACTAGGTTTCTTTGAATATAGGCGGTGTTTATGAACGTTGTTGTGAAATGTAAATATTTTGATGGTTAAAAAATAGTTTTTAAATTAAAATAACCATTGTAATATGAATGCAAATGTCTTTGTGATGTAAATGGAAGAAATAATTGAAATTATTCATGTTCGTGCTAATCTTGGAAGCAGAAAGGTATTATGTTGTGGGGCATGTTAAATTAGTATTATAAGTGAGTTCATTAAAAATTATATATTTATTTATATTCTAGGTGCGCCTTACTTAGAAAAGGCGTACAAGTTATGTCTCGCACCTCAATGCCCAAGAGACTTTGTGCCTCGATGCCTTTACGCCTCAAATAACTATGATTCACCTAGGGACAAAGTCCGAATGTCATGGCCCCTTTATTTTTTATTTTATTTTTGATAAATCTCATGGCTCTTGATGACTAGTCACTCTTTCTCAACTTAGATCCAAACACACCGGACAAGTATAAATTGGCCGATGTATTAATGTTACAAATACTATGATATTCCATATTAAAACCTAAATCCTACAAGTTTGAGCTTAGAGAGTTGGTTGTTTAACAATTAATAAAGAACTAATTACATTTTTTTTATTTATCTTCAAAGAAAATAATTGGAGTAGGGAAGAGAAAGAAGACAATCAGTCCATGCAATTTTCAGCCTCCAAAATCAATAATTTGTTATGCGCTATAATGGGGAATTGAAGCACTAACATTGATTCAAGATGCTGCATCACTCATTTATTTTGACTATAAGGAGCCCTACTTTTGTCACCTTTATCGCCATTTGTCTACCACCGTGGGACATAGATATGTAATTAACTCGTTAAGTTTTTCCAAAACATTATGAAGTAATCTCTCAATGATATAGACTACCCAGGATGTAAGACTAAGTTCGTTGGAAGCAAAAATTGTGTTGTAGAGGTCGAATTTGGGTGATTCAAAAGCCTAACATCAAGTCTAACACTTCCGATACAATTGTCATGAAGGATAATTAGTCCAAATTACCTTTCCTCCCAACCTAAAAGCAACCTCTAAACCCGACACAAATGAAGCACGTACCCTGCCGTGACAATCTCTAAATTAAATGGACCATAACTTGAGCTATAGGGGTCCAATTTGATAATTCAAAAGCCTAACCTCAATTTCACAACTTCAGCTAATTGTCATGAAGGACACTAGTCCAAATTACTTTTTGAACTCGAGAATTAGTCCAAAACTCCGGGACACAAATGCTAACAAATTTAAGCTATGACAATTCCGAAATTAAATGGACCATAACTTAATCTATAGAGGTCCACCGGTAATTCAATAGCCTAACCTCAAGTTCAACTTCGCTACATTGTCATGAAGGCCACTAGTCCAAATTAATCGCTTAACCTAAAATCACCCCCAAAAGCTGGACATCATATAGGGTCAAAACAGGGCACTACTCCCATAACACATTATTTTGCCAAACAGCCCCTTAAGGCAAAAACGGCCAAACAGCCCCTAGAATTGAAAATAAACCAAAGTAGGAAGAATCCCTACCTCTTGGAGCGAAGATGAAGTTTTCGGAAGTCCCGGAGACCCGAAATCCACGATCTCTCGATCTCTTCGATTGAATCTTTAGCGAACTTTGTCTCTGGGCATCTACGCATAGCCTGAGCTTTCTACTCTCTCTTCTCTCTCACTCTCTAATAGTCTTTTCCAGCAGAAAATCTCGTCTTTCCCTCTCCCAAAATATGATTTTCTACTTTGACGGCATTCGATCACTTAAGGCGAGCCCCAAGTAGAAACTAAGCCCGCCCATCGATACTAGGTAATATGGATGGTCCATCGTCCACCAAACGAGATGTATAAAAGGGAAGTACCTAGTCTCCATGATCGGCTCTCCACTCATTGAGGGATGAAGGATCTCTCACGATCACGGCCCCTAATTATCCTTTAATATTTAGTTGACAATAAGGAAAGAGGGATTCCCTACCTAGTTGGGAAGATGTCGTATCGCCGTCTAACAAGGAAAGTCATCGTGATCACCCACGATAAATACCAAGCAATTCCATAGAAGAAAGGTACGCAATCACAAAACTATCAATAATTGATCTTTTTCCTTTTCGTAAGAAAGAAACTGACTTAGGCATCTGAGAAAGTACCATTCCCCGCTGACCACCCTTTCGTGTGTTGTATATCGATCCGCTCGACGAACGACCCAAATGACCCAAAGAAGCTCCGTACCGGTTTCACAGAAAAAGAACCATCGGTTCAAGGCCATTCGTGGGAACGACTGCTCCTTTACAAATCAATCAATTTTAGTGACTAATGGTATCAATTTAAAGATGAGCAAGAGTCACGCCAACCCCAGATGTACACCAACAAGACGAATGCTATAGCAGACAACCAGGAGACGCTCTTGGAGCTCTTCATGCCACTAACAACGAGATGGAGGCACTCCATCACAATCGCTAATCGCTAAGGAGCGATGGAACTCACTGTAGAGGTACTCAGAAGGTACCAACAGCCCATGAAGGCAAAGAATACCATTCCACAAGAGGAACAAACATTCCTACGCCCTCAAGAAGTTGATGAGGAGGAGAAAATAATAACTAGGAGCATGATCCCCATACCCCTCATGGGTCACAATGAGGGGATGCCCGGGCAGAATGACCAGGTGATGAGCCAACCCCTTATCAACGTAAGAAGGAGGAACAATCTTGAAGCAAATGTCTCAGACATCCAAAGAGAGCTCAACCATTACGAAGAAGGCTCTAAAAGGTTCTGTTCCTACCTCCATGGATGCCTGGCACAGAAATGGAATCCACATTCATACGGGGTAACACTTCCCTATCCCTTGAAATCTGTGATGCCGTAGATCAGGCCTTGACGGACAAAGGATTCGTGATCACCCTTAACACCTATAAGACTTAGAGGGAGTTGCACGGATACTAGGACCCCGTGCGATGTAGAGCCTTTTCCATCACTCTAAAAGGCTCAAGATCGCCCGGTTCAACAGCTCCCGCCACTCCTCAATCTTATCCTTTTAGAGAGCCTCCATCGCCGTATCCCACTTCATTGGAGCCCTGACGACATGAAGTTGAGCTAATTTCCGCTGATAGTAAAGCAAGCCCATAAGAGAATCTGAGGTCCCATCCATAGTTAAACTCTGAGTCATTAAAGGTAGGCATCCCATATGAGAAATTCTCTTCACCGCCTTTATCAAGCCGGGTTGTATACACCCAAAGACCTACTGCTCAACCTCGAAGAACCCTCGTGCAAGCATGGCCAAGGTGCCGCCAAAGCGTAAAAATACATCAACGACAGGAGGCCTCGCGTCTAGCGAGGAAGCTCTTCCCGCTGCGAAAAAGGAGAAAACAAAAACGAAAGAAACGAGACCAAAGCCCCGTAAGATCGAAGAGACCAGACAAATCTCCAAGGAGGAATAGAAAAGACGTAGATCGACCGGCTTAAGAGGTGTAACGCCGTGGACCGCTGTCCACCCCAGCCGTCAGAGTCGCAGTGACCCACCCTCGCCAGCCACCCTCCGATGGCCTCGTCTCAAGTCCGACACGAGGTGCAACATGAGAAATTTTAAGGTGGCCATGAAGCACGAACCCAAGAAAAAGAGGCATGACCACCATCGCAAGTTCCACATAGATCATGGGCACCGAACATATGACTATATTCAACTGAAGAAAGAAATCACCTAATCCGACGGGAACATCTCCACCGCTACGTGCTCTAGAATATCTGAACTGTGCACCTCCTCCACCACACCTCACAACCAAATTTAACCCAAAGATCAATGACCCCCGAGAGATCAATGATTTTCAGGTGATTCGGCCGATGGTGGGGAATCCAGCCACTGTGAAGGCTCACCTACTCTACATCAGATCAGGGGAGACACTGGAGGTACAAACCGTGTCCAACCTCCCTTGGTTGGATACCACCAGAACCTTCTCCGACTCTGACATGGAAGGCTTCCAACATCCCTATGATAACCCGTTGGTAATAAGGGTCATCGTGGCCAACAAAACAATTCATAGGGTCCTGATCAACAACGTGAGCTCAACCGACATCATCTTCACATCAGCGATTGACAAAATGGGCATCGAAAGGGTGAGAAGCTGGAACCGGTAAACGCCCACTTACTGGGATCCTCCAGAGAGAAAGTGCTACCCTGGGGTCAATACAGTTGGTACTCACTTTGGGACACCCCCCATGCCAGGCCACAATGACGATAAAATTCCTCATAGTGGATGCTCATAGGTATACAACATGTTACTGGGCAGGCTTTCTCTCAATGCCATAAAGGCCACCCCTTTCGCTTATTATATGGTTGTCAAATTCCCTACGGAGAATGGAGTAGGAATGGTTCGGAAAGGTGCCACGGTAGCTAGGAGTGCCACTGACGCTAATGAAACCAAAAGCGCTTGACAACATCCACATGGATAAGCTCACATGAGATGAACTGACACCAACCAACACCCTTAGAAGAGCGGGAACTAGTACAACTTGACGACCAACCATAACACCTCGCCTACATCGGATCCAAATTGGTCGAGGACATCAAAGACCTCCTCATCCACTTCTTAAAGCAAAATGGGGAAGTATTCGCTTGGAAGCAAGAGGACATGGGAGGAATTGACCCAGCAGTTATCACCCACAAGCTGAATGTCACCCCCTCCTTCAAACCCGTTAAACAGAAAATGAGAAGTTTCACCCCAAAAAGGCAAAAGGTGATCAACGAAGAGGTCAGCAAACTCCTCCAAGCTCGGGCTATCCGAGAAGTAGATTATCCCGACTAGTTAGGTAATGTTGTTCTCGTCAAGAAGGCAAATGGAAAAAGGCGACTCTGCATTGACTTTACCGATGTTAACCGAGCTTGCCTCGAAGATAGCCCCGCTCTCGATTAACTCTACAAGGACGCCATTGCTAGCCACGAGCCCTCACCATGGATGCTTTTCTCTCGGGTTATAATCAGATAAGAATGGACCCCAACGACCAAGAGAAGACCTCATTCATGACCGGATAGGGAACGTACTGTTATCAGGTGATGCCTTTTTGGTTGAAGAACGCTGGGGCCACCTATCAACCATGGAAGTATACATAGACGACATGCTGGTGAGGTCAACCATGGCCGAGCTCCACGTAGACCACCTACCTGAATCGTTCCAGGTCTTAAAGGACTACAAGATGAAGTTAAACCCAACCAAGTAAAGCCTTGGGAGTTCCTCGTAAAGTTTTTAGGATTTATAGTCAACAATCACTATCGTAGGCAAATCCGTGACAAGATAAAAGCCATGCCTAACATGCAACCACCTAACATTAAAGAAATTCAGCTCTAAACGAGAGAATATTCAGACCGAGTCGCTTTGTGTCCATATCTAGTGACAAGTGTCAACCCTCTTTCAAGTTCCCCGAAAAGGCCTCCACTCCGAGATACACCCACATTGAAGAGGCCTTCAGTGCTAAAACTACGAAGCTCCCCTCCTTATTCCGGTGCTTCCTCCCCGAGGGGGAACTCCTTACGCTCTACTTAGCCGGTTCCGACTTCTCAACTAGTGCCACCCTGGTCAGAGAGCGGGATAGAGCGTAACAACCGATCTATTATTACAACCGATCTCTGAGATGAGCAGAGGAAAGGTATCCAAAGATGGAAAAGCTAGTTCTAGCATTTGTGACCACTGCTAGAAGGCCGCGTAGCCCTGACCTCAAAAAAAACCCAAGAGATCGGATATTAAAAAGCCACGTAGCTTAGTTCGTCGAGAGCCCTAGCTCGCCTCAAAAGAGCCACGGAGTCGCTTTAGTGTGGCAAAGCCTAGCAGCTCAGAGAGCCACGTAGCTCAGTTAAATAAGAGCCAGTAGCTCAGTTCGTCAAGAGTCATGTAGCTCAGTTCAATAAGAGCCCAGTAGCTCGATTTATTAAGAGCCATATAGCTCAATTCAATAAGAGCAACGTAGCTCAGTTCAATAAGAGCCCGGTAGCTCGGTTTGTTAAGATCCACGTAGCTCATTTCAATAAGAGCCATGTAGCTCAGTTCAATAAGAGCCACGAGTCTACTTCACTGTTGAGCCTAGTAGCTCGCCCAATAAGAGTCCAAAGAGCTCGCTCCAATAAGAGCAACATAGGCTCACCAATAAGAGCCCAAGAGAGGCTCGCTCTATAAGAGCCCAAGAGCTCAAATTTCAATAAGAGCCCGCAGGCTTACTTTGTTAAGAGCCATTTAGCTAAGACGCTAAGCTTAATAACAAACAATATATTAAAGGAGATGAATGGTCCTAAGCCTCGCAGCCCGTGTTGTAAAATAAGATGCAAAGAAGACGAAAGGTCCAAATAGTATAAAGGAAAATATTCGTAGATCGACAAAAATCAGGGTCAGCATTATAGAAGTCCAAGGCCCGGGAGCTCGGCCACCGTATCAAGCGTAAAATTATAGGAAAATCCTAATGCCTCGAAGGTGACTGAAAGCAAATTTCAGTTACCCGAACCTTCGAACCATGTAAGTCAGAAGGTCAAGTCCCAACGACCGAGGTAGGAGAGCTGGCCACTGTAAGAGCCTCAATCTCGAGTTCACCAAGGAGAGGAACAGAGCTAAGGACATCTGAAAACACCACGGGGTTCGCTTCATTATCAGAGTCAGATTCTTCGGCCTTCCCCTCAGCAGGAACTTGAAAGTTGAAATCCAAACCCGGGAAAACTTTAGCAACCTTGCGCTGAAAAGCAAGCCACCCGGAGGACCATAAGGTAAAGGCCTCGACTCTCAGCTCGACAATCACCCCTTCCTTCTTAACCCACCAAGGCCCACCGCCTCCGAAGAACTCCGCGGCTCCATGGCACTCCTGGGCTTAGGCGCTCCACGAACCTCAGTTTAGAAGCCTCGTCGACTCCTACTTAATGTCGTGGCTTTGATGCACAACTCGCCCCGAACCATGTAGCTCGCCCTTAGCCACTGCACTCTTCCTCGACGTCGTACTCGCCCTCGGGCAACCCTCAACTTGCCTCGAGCCTTCTTTTCTTTATCTTTGTCTCGTGATTTCACAATCGTGGTGTGCTTCAGATCGGATTCATACTTCACAACATCCTCAGCAAGGCATTGGATCCGAGCTCAAAGGTCGACCTTCTCGGAGATCAGGGAGGCAACCTCGGTTTTATACGCTTTCACTACTCTAGCAGATCCCTCAACAAAGTTGGCCCTCCTTGCCAGGCTGTTCATATAGGTAGCCATCAATAGAGACGAGATAAAATTAATGGATAGTCTAAACAACTGGAATGAAATAAATAAAGGCGTCTGACATACGGTGGCTGCTCCTGAAGCCGATAAGGCCAAAAGGCCTCCTCAACGGACATGACATCAGCCCTCTGAGGCCAAACCCGCAGGATGGTACAGTTTCTGGCTGAGCTTCGAGTTACTAAGAAGCGAGTCCTCATCCCCATAAGTTCCAAAGCAATCCCTTCCTATGATTCAAGCGAGGAGTTGGGGAAATCATAGGTTTTGGGTTTAGAAAGTGTCCTTGGGACTTCCTAGATTTTCTTCTACACTCCAAGAGGTAGGAATTCTTCCTACTTTGGTTTTTTTTCCATTATAGGGGTTGTTTGGTGGAGTTTTAATGTCCTAAGGGGCTGTTTGGTTGAGTTTTAATGCTCTAAGGGACTGTTTGGCAAAATAATGGGTTTGGACTTGTATACTTCAAGGAAATTGTATCCCTATTTGAGATCTTGATGTTAGGCTTTTGAATCACCATAATTGGACATCTATATCCCAAGTTATGGTTCGTTTTCTGGACTCCGCATAGGCTGCCCCAGACTGGCGAATCTACTGCCCGCATTGACTGATTCGTTGGTAAAAAGTGAGAATGTGGACTAGTATCCTTCAAAAAAATTGTAGCTATATCTAGAGAACTTGCTGTTAGGCTTTTGAATCACCGAAATAGAACCTCAATATCTCAAGTTATGGTCCATTTTCCGAGACTGCTATAGATTAGGCCAATGGTCAGGTCCGCACTCGGGACTGTTAGACTAGTTTCTGAACCAAGTCCGCATCATTAAGTGGACTACGATGGCTTGTTGTGTGGAATGTTTTGTGGCATCTCTATGCCAATAACCGGTCTTAAGGATCAAGTGTCATTGCTTGACTAAGAG